>BGPR01052264.1:0-10638 GCA_013235015.1 Araneus ventricosus
TCATTATGCTTGTTCATATACTTCCATATATGATGCAGGCTGTGAATTTCATGTTTTGCCAAATATACAGCAATTAGAGCAAATGTTATAATTGAATATTATTTGTATCTTAATATGTGTGAGAATTATATGACAGCTTATATTAGTATATTATAGTTTAAACACCGTATTAAACTTGCAATTAAAAGTAGCAATTAAACAATAATCAGAGTGTATAATTTAATTCACGATGCTTTATAATTATAAAAGAAATATCCTTGAAGAAGACACAATGAATCATTTATTCCCATATGATTTAAAGACCATCGATTTTAGACTACCGGGTGGCATGTATCGGGTCATCTCCATGGTTGGTGGCTTTCTAATCGCCTCTTTTAGTTCTTTATTTACAGAGCCAATCGTACACTGTTACCTCTGCAGTGCAACTTGTACATCAGACTTGCTGAAAGTTCACAGAGACGACGACTCTCATATGTAAGCAAAAATTGCAAAACTAATAAAAAATTAAGGGAGTATAAAATTTTTTTCAAATAAAGGAAATAATGTGGTAATGTAAAATTTTTGTATTGTATATGTACATTTCATTTAACTGGATTTACATACACAATTAAGATTTAGAAATGAGTTAATGAGATAATAACATGGCCTCATCTTTACATTTTACATACTTTTGCAGTGTTCCTGCCTACTCACAAGAATAAAATCATTCTAATCCAATCAAAGCTCACAGACATATTCCGACTATGTCTACTATCGGAGAATACCTAATATGGGACCAATCTTTTGAAACTTCTGGAATAGTAACGCCATCGATAGAAAATGTTTTATTCTAAAAGCCACGCTCAAACCCTGGAAGTCAATTCGCCATGCCTTTTTAGATAGCACTGAGCCTAGGGTGTCATTCAAACGCATGTTGGCGCTCGTCGATTAAAGAAAAAAAAAATAATGTTGAATTTTGTACATTAAATTGAAAAAATTACTGTCTTTAAAATCGCGAAATCCCCAAAGAAAACTTTAATTTTTTTCTGGTACACCTGCTAGAGGAAAAATCACCTATTCAAAAAATGGACACAGTCCCTACAGAACAAGTATATATCGTCAGAAAAAATTTAGAAACGTATCTTCTAGAAAGCCATGTCCTCGGTAAATAACACATCGCCGGTTATCGGAAGCCGCTGAACTGAAAAATGTAGTTTTATTGCATTAATTACATATCAGCGATAAAGACAGAAAATCCCATTTTACAGGCGTAGCTGAATTCGAATCAGGAGATTGCATTATCCCACTTATTCTCGGCACTTACCATCTTATTTTTTTTATCATACAATATTAGTTTTAGTTCCTTAAAGTGACTGATGTTTTGCTCCTAAAGTATGCAAAATAGACAAGGAGATCGTCAATTATATGTTCAAGAGCGGGCAACTATAAGTATCCGCTTTTATGAAATGCGAGATGCGTTTTTTTTACCACCGAATCATCTGACACTGTTATCCGCGATTTGCAAAACTTTTCATAGCCTAAATCACTGCTTTTACAGTGACATTGCATAGTGATAGTTTGTACTCTGCTTTCCATCCTGCAAATCTCATCGGAGGATCATGCAACAACAGAAAAATAAAACCTGCATGATGGGACCTTACACTCGAGGCTTCCAATAAAATTCTTCATTTTGTTTCGCGCTTTGAAATGGATTTACCACCAGGTGTTAGTCTGATATGTACATTACTAAATTAACCAAGGCAAACTATATCTTACCTTGACAAATTAACTATTTAATGTTGGTAAATTGTTTTCTAAGATTATGGAGGTTCAATCAAAACATTCTTTAGTGCATACGGTGCAATGCTTTATAGATGAAAAACTAGAAAGATAAAATAAACTCTACGTGAGAAACTCCGAAAGTGGGACAGTTTAAGTTGGAGAATACTCTCGACTGTAATGAGATGAAAAATCAACGCGGCCTGTAAACAGGCGGCTTGTATACAGGATAGCCTATTCGTCAAAGCCCGCAAATAATCACTATAACAGAGCAAAATGTGGAATGTTGGTGAAAAAAATGTTTTTCTGGAATCTCAGGCAACGTGAGAGAAAATAAGTTATGAAGAAAGAAGGAGCAAACCACTCCTCACCTATCAATGAGATGTGATTTTCAGAGCAATTGTGAACCCTCTAAATATCTGTCTGTTGTTTTTTGAAATTGCTGTGATGTAATTTTGAGACAATTAGAAGATGTAGGCAGAATAATGGGTTTTTACTGAAGCATTTGGTGAATGATCAGGTTCAAAGACAGAATAAAGTGGAAGAAGATATCAGGAGACAGATATTTAGTAGACCTTTTACGGAAATGTAGGCTGTAGATGTAATTTTTTTACAATTAAAATATATTTATGGTAAAATATTTTCACTTTAAAATATTATGTGCAAAAAAATTATTGAGCTATGTTTCAATCAGTACTGCGTATTCTTAGTTTCAGATTGCCTCAGTGAAAATCTGAAAGGTAAAACACTTCTCAAAAAGAAAAAAGTTAGAAACTCATATCTCGAAAGAAGAATTCCAGAAAGCATCACTATCTAAAAGTTTAAGCTCTATATCTCAAAAGATTCCCGAATATATCTGTTCATGACTCATTACCATGGAAGTACCCATATTTCTCCGTAAATGGGTTTTCACAGAAAAACATAGAATGCATTTTACAGTGTCAGGAAGCAATTTGTGCTAAAATGCCGATGTGTTAGGTATTAAAATTGTTTTCGAATAAGATCTCTTCAGGACTTATTGCGTGCAAGAGGCAGAAGGAAGATCAGTAGTTAGCATTGCTTCCAAGAGTGATATTGAAAGACACGATCAAAATTGCAGATTCTATAGCAGGTGTGTGCGACTCTGTCATCCTCTAAACATTTCAAAATTTTAGAACCCATTACTATTTTCTCTAAGTATGAGCCTCAGTGATCAACATCGATGTTATAGAAAAGTTCATATTTTGAAGTTCATTTTTTCAACATTTACTGGTGAAGTCATCTGCATTGCGCCATTTTAAATCAGTTTCCATTCAGAGACTTCTAGATTCAATATAGGATTCTCCGGAATTCGACTTGTGATCTCAACTAGTTCAAAATCATCAATTTCTTTATTTTCTTTAGTAATGGATTCTTGAATTGGTTGACATTTCGGTCAGCTTTACCCAGTCTTTCCACATATTTGTATTCAGACAGATACTCAGTACACGAATCTATCCTTTCATTCAAACGGATGGGGCACTTGCATCGTAGCAGAGGCAAAGTACCACTTTCGAGATAACAGAATGAGGGAGAATTTCTTCTGTAATTAAGCAAATGTGACATTTAATTCTTCTTCCTTGAATCGGAAGATTTTGTTGAAGTTGAGTATAACCATTCATTACATATAGCAGAAGCAATGTTATATGATATGTCTGACATTGTAAGATATAAAACATGTATTCTCAGGCGTTGTCAATTTGAGATTTTCAATACGGAAAGTAATTTTGTAAGGCCAAGGATTCAAAGTGAGAGAATAGATTAATAATCATAAAATTCCACTATAGCTCAGCAGAATAATAATTTTTGTATTATATATAGAATATGGAGACACCTTCAGATATATAAATGTCAGTACCAATTTCATCTGTGACAATCAAAGAATATGGTTGGTTATCATTTTACATTCTTCATATACTACTCATTTTAAAATATATCATTTAGTACGGTTTTGCCATCTTCAACCCAAAGAGGACACGAACGAAAAATTGCAGGACAGCAATTCAATTCGATTCTCTTTTCTTTGAGATCATTAATGAGAAACAGACAAATTTGATCTACATTTATTTGGTTGCCAAATGAAGGTGGCAAGGTTTGATAGGGAATAATTGAGGCTGTCAGGATCTCTTAAGTGAAGAGCAGGCGGAAACAAATCTAATGAGGAGATGAGTTAAACCGCTGTAGTAATTGAAACTAGGGTTTCCTTTGCATTTTTTATTTGGGAGGAAGGCTCCACCAATTATATATTGAATTTAGAAATTATTGATATGACTGATAGATAATATTTCGATATAAAAAAATTAATGAATGTCTTTTAGAATATTTTATAAATCATATTCGGAGATTAATCTATCAGTTCCATTGAAACAAGGTAATTTGCATGCTACAAACAATGTGCAAAATAAGAACGAATTTTGTGTATTTCATGCAAAAAGAAATAACAAATAACCACACAGATTGGTAAATCATTTTAAATAATTCGGTGAGGATGTTTTGATATTTGAGCTTGCACCATTCATGTATCGGGATCTTGGATAACGGCTGGTACTTGGCAATGTATTGCAGTTTATTCAAATAGCAATAAGTATAAATTGTGCAAAAGTGGTACTTGCAAATATTTGGCATATCCTTCGTTGTCAATTCTGATAAGTTTAAATAGATTTATTCAATTTTAGGATAGGGCAGTATATCATTTATCATGTGCGTAAACCTGTGTCTTTTCCTCACAGTTGTATCACTCTGGTGGGAGTCAACACTAACTAGATCGTCTTGAATAGTACATTTTTTTGGAGAAAATATAGGGAATGTAGAAGAAGTGACTATTGAAGCGTTTCATATCCACCTCAAAGACAGATGGTGATGGAGACTAAATTTTGACACCAGTGAGCAATTCAGACTTTTGTATGAGAATGCTAAAATTAAAATATTTTTTTTAGAAGCAAAATTTAAAATTTATAAAATATCTAATAAGAAATTAGATATATTTATAAATTTTTTAGTTATTTGATATCACTGCATGAAGAGATGGGATCTCTCATTTTGACAGGCTTTGTGCTATTCTCTCGTTTGCAAACATAAATGCATGTTTGTCAGTATTATTGGAAGCCCTGTAGGCATGTGGACATTTTCAGCGGAATATAAAATATTAGCTAGTACTAAAATGAGGACTTCATGCGTATTTGGTTTCTAGCTATAAGGAATAAAGTCAGGCAGAAAGATACCCTTTCAGGCGGCTTTAAAGACAGCTGCCGCTAAAATACAAATTGCGCTTGAATAATAAGCCTACCAAGTGATTTAATTGCTCAGATACTTTAGTTGCATCCAGAATCAAGACGAAGTTCTTTGCTAAGGCATTGTGTCTGTGAGTATTTTCTTAGCAATCTCTGAGTCCTATAAAGGGCTGCGTCTGGACTAATACGAAATAGCTTCTAGCTTTTTTTGCGGAGCAGAAATATTATCGAAAATTGCACTGATATCTTTTAACTACCATTTTCTAATTGCTTTTCCATCATCATGTATAATTTTCCTTCAGTGAATTCTGCCATTGCTTATATGGGCTTCTGAGACTGTTGAAAGAAATATCGAGTACCCAAGGTGTTGTTTCCTCAAAGCAAGAAAACATCGTTTGACAGAGACTAGGTGATAAACAGAGAAAGATTCAAATTTGTACAATGCATTGCTAGGATTTGTACTAGGCCGGAATAGTATATTCTAAATACAAACATATGAAGGTGGAGATGAGGAAAACTTATATCTTGACAGATGTCATCTTAAATCTAGAATGTGAGATTGTAAAGCCTGGAGGATAGTCAAGTATATGAGGGTAATCTAGTGATGTTTTTTTGAATTAAAACCAGTAATTCGGTAAATCCTCTAAGAGGATATCAAATAGATTACATCTAAAAAATTCGTGCAAAGGAGCAAGCCAGTGGCCTCTAGAAAGAAAGAATTAGCAAGCATAGAAAATGGTAAAATAAATATCTTTTAAAACCTGTAATTTATATTTTAAAACCATATCAGACATAATGGGAGATGAGCTCTCAGTACTTACAGGACATCAGTAGCAGTAGGAGGAAGAACCATTGTTAGAATAGACTCAAAACCCATTTAGACTTTTATCAAAAATGAAGAAGAGGAGTAAGCGTATTTCAGAACCCGGCTGTCATCTAACGTTTTCCACTTGGGCAGGCCGTCTTACAGCCATTACTGCTACTTCAGATGGTTAAAATATAATATAAAATAATTCCTCAAGACGCTTAATTTCACTTAATTTTTAGTAGTAAAACCTATATAGTATGTTATAACAATGTAAACTTTAAATAAATAAAATGAAATTATTAATCAATGAGGTTTTGAAGGAATCAGACCTTCAAGAAGGAGAATATGTTTCTGTTTTGAAGTACAAGTTCAATTGTTTTACAAAAGGAAAAATAAGCCAACCATTTCTATTTTTGGTATTTCGCGATTGTTGTAAGCAGACTTCCTGAATTTTTGGTTTCATTGTATGAAATTCTTCGCATTTAGAAAGGACATGCATCGTTGTCAAAAAATACAAGGATGAAAACACGATTATATACAATTACCGGTATTTTATAAAATAAAATGTGTATCGATTCACTAAGACCATTCATAAATGAGTATGAAGCAGTGATAGTAGAAATATTATATACAGATAAAAAGATGCAAAGCGCAAAAATTTTAAAAAATGGGAGAAATCATTGTAATTTCATTTTGTCTCAGCAAGCAATTAATCTGAAGACAAATGTTAATATTTTCTTAAAACAGTTAATGATTTTTTTTTATTTGATTTCATTCTGTTATAAAAAAATGGCGATTTTAAGATGGGTTTTACAAAAAAAACATTCATCAGAAGATGCAATTGAAAGCTACAAATTATAGACAGACAAGGTTACAAATGAAGGTCTTCATTAATCTGCTTATTTTGATACAGGCCTTATAATTAGATAATAATTGTAACATAAAATATTAATAAAACATATTTACACTCTGTAATATTCGCTACAGCTTAGTAACAGCCAAAGAGACATAGAAAACTGTTACTCGGGAATCAAATCACCTTTTAATATATCTGGCAAAATGCAGAAATATTAAGCTTCTGAACGATTAAAATATAAACGTCCATATGATGGACATTTTAAAATATCGCAGTAATATCGCAACAGAAACAAAACTTACACATTTTATGCACATACAAACTCGTTTCGTAGCAAAATGGCATTTCATTTGTGAACCACAATTTGAAAGGAGCATGTAACAACATCACAATTTCCGAACCACGCTTCTTCATTTTCGCCATGCTCATTAATTGCTATCAACTAGACAGGTATTCATCTCTTCAACCTTCATATAAAAAAAATTTGAAGACAAAGCCGCTACTAATAAAATTTAGAAATTATTTCCTTACATAAAGGTTCTTTTTTCAAGCGGTCCAAATGTTGCAAATGCTGAAGATGAAAGATAAATGAGACATTTTTCAACATGGAAAGCGTAACATCACTTGCTATGAAAGGAGGCATACATTTTTTAAATAGTGACTTTAAGACGCTCAATTTTAATGCAGTTCTTATTCATGACAATAAAACTGCATCCATTAAGCTAACAAATAGCGCTGCAATCTGAAATTGCAAAAAATAATAAAAAGGGATTTTATTTTTTTTTCACTGGCCATTTCAAATGTGAAGTGCTTCAACTCTAATTTTCATTTACCAGCCCAGACACAGTAGTCCTAGTTTAAATGCCATTTATTGTTTACAGATGGCGTTTTCACACTCATGCTCCTATTTGATTTTGGATGCTTGTCGTATGCCTGACCTACCTTTAAAGTTTGGAAATGTATTTTGAATCATCCTATATATATATAAAGAAAAAAAGAAATCTATGACATTTTAATGAAAAGCTTTATAGCAAGCTGATTTTAGATGTACTTCAATATGTTGGAATCCTTCTTTTCAGAATATATTCAACTTTAGTTCAATAGTTTTGATATTTCAATATTTTGATTAATTTTATGATTATGAAATGAAAATCGCAGGAGAATAGTGGGAAATCACATTTTACAATGAAGATTCTGTCATGAGGGCATTTAGGGGACCAACCAAAGAGTGATGAAGAAGAAAATGATTAGAGCTCACTACGTTTCACTAAACGCTGATAATGATTTACAACTTTTATAAACTGTTTTGTTTACTCTACGCAACGGATGCGTGTATTTTCATAAAAAAAGCGTGTATTATCGGCAAAATATAAAAGTTGTTTTAAAAAATCCCAAATTTTTCCGCATTATATTTGACTATAACTATATACTATCCGCTTGGAGATGAGAGCTATTCGAAATAAACGATATTTTCGATTTCGAATAGCGAGGCATATTCGAAATAAACTGACTGCTCTAAGTATAATAAAGATAGTACTGTTTTTTTAATGAAAAGAGTATAATGGGGTATGGGGGAGAAGTTTATATTCTGCATACCATTCAATGAGTCATAAAGCTCAGAAATTTTTTAATCGCAGAAGCATCATTCGGATGATTGCACCTATCTCTAAAACCAGCCTCGGTTGTACATCGACTATCTAACCTTTTGGAAAAAAAATAACGAAAAAATCGCACTGACATCTGCAATGTAATATTACAAACTATATTTTGGAACTTTAAAACTGGGAGCAACAATTAAAATTTGCCTATATTTTCCTCCCTTATATTTAATTATTCGATCCCACTTTATCATGAATGTGGTTTCTGTATATGTATAAAGTACAGGTACAGAAGAAAAATAAACCATCTAATATTATTCTTTCGTCGTTCATTGTATATTGAAACATATTGCTACAAAACAAACAAAGCTATAAATCTTTTGAGAAATAAGATAATTCTGCTAGAAATTTTAAAAATGGAAAAGCTCAAATAACACTTAATTGGGTAAAAATTCCTGGTTTCTAATGCTAAGAAAATATTGAAATAAAGAAACAAATTTAATTTTTTATGCCTTTTCCAAAAATGGCAGAATAAAGTAATTAAGAATCTTTTTATAATTTTCTATTTAATTCAAAATTTATTTGAAGTAACATCATTCTAAACTTTTTTTCCTAATTTCTCATTAGGGGAAACTAGGCAGACTTGACCCTACATAATATTCTCAGCTTGTGAGATTATTGGTAATTTTTGTGTGTCATTTTCAATTGACCTTTCGTCTCATGGTCATTTTGAGGGGATTTTAATTCCAATCTCAAAAGCCATCGTAATGGTATATAGGTAAATATGTTTTGCAAACCCAAAAGTAAATTTTGACTTTTTCATTCCTCAGGAAGTTTACTATTGAAGATGTGGTAAATTAAAATATTTCTGAGTTTTAAGCATACTTCTAGCTTTAATTTTATATATGGTATTATGCGGTATTTTAAATCTAAGTGATTTAATTTTTAGATAATGTAGGAAAAGTTAAGTTAGAGACACTTGAACCTCAAAATTTAGGAAGACATGACCCTATCAAAAGCTATTGCAGCTTCGATGTTGTAGCCGACCGAAGAGCATTTTTTGGTTGGGATTAGTTTTCTGTTGAGGGGAATTTGTCGGCAATATGGCAGCTTAAATATAGAGAATAATTATTTGAAAATTGTTTGTTAGTAATTATTTAATGAATGGAATTTCTTTTTAATGTGATAGTCTCAAATGATGCAAATAATTATTTTAGTATGAATTTTAACAAGAATTGAAATATATTTATTCCGTTTTTCCTCTCTTACGAAAAAGCGATTTTATTCATTTATTATTGTAATAAAAATCTTTCACTCAAACTATTTGTTTTCGTTTGGTTTCATTTAATGACCATTAGTTAAGGCATTCGAACTGTAGGGTCAAGTTTCCCTAACCATAGGGTCAAGTGTCACATCTTAGGGTCAAGTGTCCCTTACCATAGGGTCAAGTGTCCCATCTTAGGGTTACGTGTCCCTAACCATAGGGCCAAGAGTACCTAAGGTTAGGAAGACTTGAACCCAGTCGATTTTACGAAATATATTTATTTTATGATTAAATGAAATACCAGTTTAGCATAAGTACATTTACTCTTTTTAAAAACAAGTCCTTTTATGATGATAAAAATTTAAACATTCGAGAAATACAGGAAAAAGTAAAATATGGTCAAGTCTCCTTAGTTTCCCCGAGTTATTTTATTTTTATATCCCAATTCAAATGTGCGTTACACCGTTAGAGAACCCTATACGATTACAAACACCCTTACGATTACCCCCTGTTGTAGTATCAAGGTATTGTACGAATGAAAATAAATGATAAAATTATTATATTTAAATGATAAATGATTTTAACAAATTAAGTTTCTCCATTCAAAGTTCATTCTAACACAAGGTTTGTTCGAGTTGGGTTGTTGTTGTTGTTCACAAAAGTTCCTGTGCAAGAATTTAGAACAAGAAACGGAATTTTCCGGCATGAGGAATATTTATTTTTTAAGGAAGTCTCTTTTGACTACTTGGTACAGCGATGCTCAAGAATTTTTATTCCATTTCGCTGATACATATCCAGACGTGTAACATGTGTTTGATCCACAGTCAGCAGTTTTCTATACCCATCTTGCGAAGAGTTTTCGCAGGTGTTAATGTTACCGCAAAATATCATGTAAACAGTCATTTTAGATATCCGTAGTCATAGTAATTTCACGCACCCTCAATCTTCTGTCATCCATCAATAAATCATTGAGTTTTCTTGAGTGGTAACCTCAAGAGGTCGGCCATCTGGCGTTCTGGCCCTTTGAGAGTTACAAGACCATTAACTGTTCTAATCAAACATACAGAGTCACCATAATGCTTATGAAGCTTAAATTTGGATTCCTG
>BGPR01052266.1:0-10638 GCA_013235015.1 Araneus ventricosus
TATTTTCTACAATTTTTTTGTGTCAAAGCAAAAAATGTTAAATTGGCCACTTCGATGTACCTTTTCTCAAAATCTGTTATAGATTCATGTTTGAATTTTTTTATACAAGTAAAGTACATATTTCTCATTATACTAAAATGATTTTTTTTTAAATTCAAAAATTATTTTCTACAAATTTTTTGTGTCAAAACAAAAAATGTTAAATTGGCCACTTCGATGCACCTTTTTTCAAAATCTATTATAGATACATGTTTGAAATTTTTTTAGAAGTTAAGTACACCTTTCTTATTATACTGAAATGAGTCTTTGGTTAATTTTTAATTTTTTATAAATTTACAAAACCATTTAAATAGACATAGTGAAATTTTATCCTATTTTGGCACAAAAAATGTAAAAAATACAGTTCTGAGTTTTTTTAAGAAGCTCATTTCAATATAATGAGAAAAGTGTATTTTACTTGTATAAAAAGTTTGAAACATGTATCTATAATAGATTTTGAGAAAAGGCACACGAAGTATCAGGGTTAGGGTTAACGGACTTAGGGTTCCAACTCCCCTTAAATCCCTGGAAGTGTCGATGCAATGATTGCTGTACATTGGCACTTATCTACGAAACTCCAGTTGATTCTGATGAGGACCTCATTGTAAGACTTTCAGTCCCTTCTGCAACTGTTCGTAAAACACCTGTTATCTTCGTAAGGGTGCGCCAGTCACTAATTAGACAATGCCAGGCCTGTACTGGTGCTGGTGGTGGCACATTTAAGCACTTGCTGTAATTGTTAAGTAAATAAAAGTTTTTTTCATTTCTTCAGCATTTCTCATTTCAATTCTGACCTCACATTGTTATACAAAAATTGCTTCTTCATGCGTATTTTACCATCCCTTAAAAATTGGTCCATGAGTTCAGGGGCACCCTTATATCTTCCTGAAAATAATATGCGTAATCTAAATTCCAGTTTACTAACATTTTGCGTTAGCAAATGTGGTAAATTTATTTCTTGCCCTCTGTTGACGAATAAGAATTATAACAGTAAGCAGGCTTCAGCAAAAGTTATAAAAGATAGCTCAACTTATTGATAGTGACATTTGGAATTTGAATTACAATATGCTCCGCTAAAATAAGCCTAAAGATTTATTGCCTATATAAAGAATTTGAAGTCAAAGATAAGTTTTATAAGGAGACTATTATATTGCATTTATATGCAGTAGGGTGGATCTAAAATTCAAAATGTGGATAAATAATCGCCATAGGGTGCAAAAGTTGTCATTTAAGTGTACTAGCATACATGCAAAATTTTTTCAACTTTGTTTAATATCTTCCGGTGCCCAAAGACACTTAAATATTTGCAAAAAAAAAACGATTTTTATGTAAATTTCAAATTAAAAATAAAAAATGTGTTAAAGAAACGATTTTACAGGGATAAACGTAGAGGAGAGGATGAAGGAATGATAAAAATACCAACAAAATTGAAAAGTTATCGTAATGAAAAACTATCGTGTTTTTCCGATATCACATTTTGTAAGTGTACAAATTTCGATACATGTAAATGCCAAAAAGACATGAAAATTCCACTTGCTGAGCGATTGTTTATAAAAGATCAAAGATTAGAAAGGAAAATGGTTATTGGAGGAGTGGACGTAATTGCGACATAAAAAAAGAGAAAAGGGAAATGAAAACAGATGGAAGACAAAAGAATAAAACGTAAAATGGTTAAAACTGATGCTGATGCTGCCCATGCTCAATCAATGGAGCTACTTGAGCTCAACACTGTCTTCGTCCTCGTATACAGATTCGGATGTAATTACCTTGGAATATCAATCACAAAATCGTTTAGATTTCCCTACTTTAGCAAGGGAATGTGATCGATACGGGATTTCAGATAGAGCATCTGCTTCATTTGCCAGTGATGTTTTACAAGACATTGGAAATGTACACGAAGGAGAGACTTCGCATGTGGTAGGTCGCAAAAAAAATAGTATACAGTGTAAAGAAATAAATAATAGTGGAAGATATAAATGAATTTCAATAAAAAAATTATATAAACTGATATACTTAAGACACAACTTTCCTGCCCCATGCCAAAAATAATTTCAAATTTTTTTCCCCCTATACTTTTCGATCCACCCTAATATGCAGTCTACAATAATTCAGTCGAAGCCAGTTTAGAAATTATGACAACTCTTACGAAAAAGAATCAACCAGAGGCAGGTAAAAATACAAACCTCCAAAATGTTGAAGGTTTCATTCAAAAATAGAGAAATAAATCGATTTGTTTTTAAGATACGCGAGTCTTACGTTTTATAAGTAGACCATTATATTTCAGTCAACTATAGCCCAATTTTGTTTATCATGAATAAACATTTTTGAATATACCACGTTTCTATTTCTTTCAATACCAGAGGGGTCTGAAAATTATAATATCTCTTTTGACACAGAACCAAGAAGATACACTTAAAAATTCCAACCCTAAAAACGTGGGAGGTTTCATTTAAAAATAAAGAAATAGGTACATGCATTTTTAAAATTCCTGGGTCTTAACGTTCCACTTGCCCAGCATCAAATTTAGAACTTAACGCCTGCATAAATTCACAACTTTACCGAGACTCGAAAATTTGAGTCGGAATTCCCCCTCGAAGAAACCAACCCCTTCTAAAAATCTTATTATCTAACAAGCTGCATCCGCGAAATATTCGTGCGCGCCCAGAGGAGTTAAAATCTGCAAAAGCGTTAAAAGTTCAGAGAATTTCTCGCAAGGCCGCGACTTTTACGCGCCTCGCACTCGAATGTACATAATTCAACTTAATGAAGTCGACCTTTTATACTTCAAAGAATATGCGGGTGCGAGCGCGGGGGTCTTCACGGCCAGATCTCACGTCTGCTCTCTTAGAGAGAAAATTACTTCAAATTCAATTTGGAAACTGTGATTCTCATAAATGTAAGCCCCGGTGATTGAATTACTTTACGTGACATTTCGTTCCTGGACATTTTCAAGATTCATGCACACACAGAACCTTCCTCTGTACAGTCACTAGGTGGGAGAAATAAGAATTTAATAATTTTATTTAATGTAAATGTTCAAGTTTTTATCATTTGTAGTGATTGAAATTTTGTCATCTGCAATGAAGTAACGATGAAAAATGTCGAAAAGTATGAATGAATTTAGAGGATATTTCATTCTTTGACATTTTCAAGATTCATGCACGCACAGAACCTTCCTCTGCACAGATCTTTTCACTAGGTGGGAGAAATAAGAATTTAATAATTTTATTTAATGTAAATGTTCAAGTTTTTATCATTTGTAGTGAATGAAATTCTGTCATTAGCAATGAAGTAATAATGAAAAAATACAATAGTATGAATGAATTTACGGGACATTTCACTCTTGTGAATTTTCAACACTCATAAATAGAACGTTTCCTTTCAGCTTCTCCGACAAAGTTGTATAAATAAGATTCAATGTTATGTAATAAATATATTCACGTTTTCATCATTTATACTGATAAAATGTTATCTGTAGAGACACGATGATGAAAAATGTAGAAAAGTACAATATGTAATGCATGAAAAGTTTATTATGTAATCACTTTACGCAGCATTTTGTTGTTGGGCAGTTTCAAGATTCATATGTAGAGCCTTCAATTCACAAATATGAGGAATACGTGGCTGAAGTAACAATTTAATTTTATTTAATGTAAATGTTCAGCTTTTTTATTCGTTATAACGGCGAAGTGATGAAAAACGTCGAAAAGTATATTATGTAATTACTTTACGTGACATTTTGTTCTTGGGCATTTTCAATATTCATACACACACAGAACCGTCCTTTGCACAGATCTTCTGACTAGGTGGGAGAAATAAGAATTAAATTTTATTGAACGTAAATTTTCACGTTTTTTTATTATTAATAGTGAATTAAATTTTGTCATCTGCAATGAAGTAACGATGAAAAATGTCGAAAAGTATAAATGAATTTACGGGACATTTCGTTCTTGGGAATTTTTAAGATTCATATACAGAGCCTTCAATTCACAGATCTGAAGATTACGCGGTTGAAACAGCTATTTTATTTTATTTAATGTAAATGTTCATATTTTTATCATTTATAATGGACAGATGATGAAAAATATCTAAAAGTATGTTATGTGATAAAAAATATTTTAAATTAAATATAAGAGTGGAAATGCTGCTGAATGATTTTGTTTTCAAGATATGATTACATTAAAAAAATCATTAGGATCATTTTAAAAGTATTTTCACCAAATAGAAGAATCACTGTTATATAACATCTATCTCTGTAATAAAAAAAATCCCTTATGGATTATTGTCATGAAGAAAGTTAGCTTTTGTAAAACAATTAGATTTCTTTACAATAGAAAAACACGAAGCAAAACAAACGCACACCCACTAACACGGAAATAGTAATCAATAATATATAAAGATCTAAAGCATATTGTTGTATCGGTTATAATTCACTGCCTTCTCCTTTTTATGGTAGTGGCGCTACTAGAGCCATCCGGGGTTTTCCCATGATGCCTCTCTCTTTTTTTCTTCTGTGTACTTGTCTTGTGTTGTTGTTCTGTGTCTTGCGTCTTGTACCTTTTAATGTACTGCGTCGTGGAACTTATCCATCTAATAAAAATGGTTCATGAAATTGAATTAATTCTTCAACAGCGGCATTCCATATAAGCATGAGTCTCGTCTCTCTACATTGTTAAATTTATACATCACGTCGAAGCTTCTCGAAGTTTCTAAAGGGATATTTTTTCAAAATATTGCCAGTAAATTTTCAGTTGCTTAAATAAACCAATGACAAGAATAGTACAACCTCGTCTTACGACCCTGACAGGTGTAGTGCAAGTCCGTTCTGAATTGAAACAAAAACGCTGTAATCGGTGTAGATCTTGATGAACTTTAATGAAGCAATGAAGTAGGGGGAGTTGGGATAGATTGATACACGGGAACATTGATACAGTCTGTAAATTTTGATGATTGGAATGGCTCAAGATGTTCATATCCCCATATAAATGCCACCGTAACCCGTAGCACACGGTATATTTTTCGTCCATGTTAAGTCAAAAGTTAATTTACAAATGAATCAAACCGCTAATCTTCTCGTCTAAGTAAAATTTACTCTAAGTATGTGTTGTGTGATTTCTTTAACTATTTACGTTTTCCTGTCAGGTAATCTATTCCAAAGGCAGGAAAAGCATTTATTTTTCTGAAATATATTAATTTTTGAGGTTGTTTAGCATTGATTTTTCGTGGCCGCTTGTTTTAAGTAATAAAGGCTCTTGGGGCACATTGATACACTTCTTCTGTGTGTATCAATATAACTTAACAGCAACTACTTTTCAAAATCGTCTTCAGAAATAAAAAAAAAGAACTATCTAAGCGAAACACGCATTCAAGTATTTGTTTAAACAATGAAAACGATTTCAATTTCATTACAAAAAGGAAAGGTATTGTTGTAAATTAAGTTTAAAATATTTTTTTACGATTTTATAAAAATTGGAGAAAAAATTTCACTGACACTTAATTAATATCATCGAAAAGATGGCGCTCTACTCTTTTTCTCACCAGGCTAATTTTTTTTCTTCTTTCTTCCTTCCTGTTTGGTTTTGCATTTGTTTAGGGTGGACTCCTAAAATGGCTAGGTAAGGTTGGATATTTTTTATTTTTTAAGAGTATTATTTTCACTTTTATTTCGGAAGGATGTTCTTTTCCATTCCACTTTTGGACTCTTTGGGTCAAAATTTGGGCTATTTTTGACTGAAGTCCTTCCCTTATACAGAAAAAAGTCCGTTTTGAAACCCTGCTTCTTCGGTTTGACCCCTGACGACGTACGAGAATGGGGTTTCCGCCATTTTGTTGTCTTGCTATAAATTTATAAGATGATATAATTGATGATACAACAGAAAACAATACTCAATACTAAGATTGCATACATGAACTTGGTAAATACTTTCAGATAATTTGTTCATTGTAATCGTCTGCATTTGTGATTTTATATATGTAATTTGCAAGATACTGCTTTAACGGCATAACTTAACTCAATTTTATGGAATGCTTATTATATTATACATTAAGTAGCTTTTCATTCTATAGAATTGTTTTTTTGTTCTGTCTGTAAATAGTTTAATTTTTCTCCGTTAGGCTTAATTATATGATAAATTGCGGTACATTAATTCACTTTCAAGATTTCAGCCATGTATTTTTAAACACTTTAAATATCTTTCTCTTTCGCGCATTTTGTTGAAGATGAGACATATTATTTTCTTATTTTCAGAATCCTTTATTTTTAATCTGCATTATCATTAAATATTTAGAATTCCTTTTTCTAGAAAAACCGTTTTCCATTGTTGAATATTATAATGTTGTTTGAATGAATGTTACAAAGCTATAAAGTCGTTTCCCTGAGATGCTAGACTTGGCGACAAACTTGGCGACTTGGCGATAAATTTGGCGAACTTGGCGACAAACTTGGCGACCATTTTGGCGACTTGGCGGCAAAGTTGGCGACCTTGGCAACAAAGGGAATTTTCTAGAAGGACCTCAAACTTTCCACCTATTTCTACTGCTTTCATGAACTTTCTAGAGATTACGTCACTTCCTACATAATGATGTCACTTCCTGTTGAAAAGTATAAAGGCAAGCTCTCAAGCCAAGAAGAGTTAGTTGGAATTTGACCTGCAAGCAAGCTGGTGAGTTAACAAGAAACCTTTGAGCATTGTGTTGAGATTTATTGGTAGTCTCTGTTTTGAATTTTTACTAGTGCTGTGTTAATACTTGTGCTACGTTTCTTTGCTTGAGAATATTTGTAAAATAAAGAGCTTTATTTTTGTAATCCTGCTTATTGGACTGCATTTACGTACACCCACAAGACAATTTTGTCACAATATTTTTAAGCATTTTTATTTTATAGTTGTACTATTTTTAGCAGCATTCGTAACACTGAATGATTCAGTGGTAAGTTACATCTGTCTAATATAACTTCTATATACTTACTATAGATCAATTGGCCATCAAAAATGTGCTCAGGACAGATAATGAAAGTTGCAATTTGTTATTTTTCAAATAAAATCATTAAAGCGAATTCATGTAGTCTGTAGAAGCTTTGAATCAAGTAAAAATAATAGCCTTTCTGTAGCATGTATAGTTTCAAGTTTTGAATGGATTCAAATATCGGATCATGTGATTTTCAGTGTCACGATAGAAGAGCTTGTCGATTATTCGAGGAAAGATGTAGAATCTTCAAGGATGTTTCCTATTGTAGGAACAAATCAAAGTCTTCCAGAAATAGCCACAATCATTATGATTATTTTCATTTAACATCTTACCTTAAAATACTATTACATACATTCTAGTTTTGTGACCGTAAAAATCCTCCAACGCAATAAAATTTTCTTTGCGTTGTGCTCAAAATGTCTTTGTTGACTCTTTTACTTGCGATCCTGTTTTGAAAGAAAAAACATCTAGTGGTTACATCTACGCACGAATAACCAAGCAACCCCGAAAAAATTTGTGAGTAGAAAATTAGTAATAGCTTTTCTAATACCACTTAGTCTAGTATTTCTGGCAATCTCCATGAGTAAAGGACTCATGATGAAGAGAAAGTATGGCATGATGAAGTAGAAATTTGACTTCATTCCCTTATATAGAGGTAGGTTGCATTCTCGGAGGACTTTCAGGGGAAACTGACCCATATTTGTTTCATTTGGAGGAAAACCAGGAAATGCTTCCGCAGTGACAATTCGTTGCTACAGCACACTTTAGAATAACAATTTTTTAAAATAATGCTTCTAAAGAACATAGTCAGAGATAGAACTCAATACAATCTTCCTCTGATTCATGCTCCTCAGTCATACAATTCCTTAACCCTTAGGGCATTGGTGAAAGTCGTGATATATAATTATGTACATTGAAATTTTTCAGAGGCAAAATATTTCCCATACAAGTTTCTTGAACAGTGTATGCTCACGATCCTGTGTGTGTGTGTGTGTGTGTGTGTGTGTTTCGAGGACAAAAATAACCAGTTACTTTATCTACCTAGGGAAAAGTCTGGTAAGATGACGAAACGGATTTTTCTCGAAAATTATCCTAGAAAAATGACCCGATTCTGCATCATCAGAGGTCTATAGTGACCAGCTACCCGTGTCACACCAAAATATTCTATTTCATTATTAGCGTGATTCACAGTACGCGGTAATGTGTTTTTGAGTTGTTCCTACGCAACATTTGGTTGCTGCTTGGAAAGGGATATAGTTCACGGAATAAATATTTTTGATTTATATGTGTGATATTCGTAAAGAGCTACTCAAAACGTGTTCAATGATGTGTTATTTTAATTGTTTCTAACAAGCTGATATCTTTCAGTGTTTTTTAAAATAAAAAGGAGAAGTCAGGTAAGAGGACGAATTGGGTGGAAGATGAGATGACTAACCCCTCCAAGCCATTTCATGAGCTCGTCGTGCTACCTGACTGTCACTTGCCCTTCATGCACCTCACCGGCACTCCAGTGAAAAATGAGCATCTCATTTAAAAAGGAGAAAGATTAAAAAAGAAGATAAACGAAAATTGTGACGGTTGAAGAAGGCTGAAGTTAATAAGACTAAACGAAACGAAAATGCTAACAATTCTACAAAAAAGAAGAAAGTAGCTAAGCGACACCTAGACTTCTAATGTTCTGAATCTGAAGACTTAACTCATTCATTTGAATTTGACGACAATCTGCACCCAGAAGACCACGATAATTAAGAATGCATCATTTGCAGTGAGCAAGGGAAAAGGAATTGGGATTCCAATGTTTTATGTGCAAGCTCTGGTCTCATTCCACCTGTACTGGCTGGGACAAAATCCAAGCCCATGGCGATGCAATTTTTGTAATTGATTTCATTTTTTAAGGTTTGAATCTAAAATTTCGATTGATAATATTTCATTTGTTTTATACTGTTACTTTAGTCCGATTATGTTTGTTTTCTGTTATATGCAATTTGTCATGATCAACATGTGATCTCAACGTTTTTAAATATTTTTTTTGATAACTTTTTATGTTGAATTAAATTGCTATTTCAGTTCGTCATCTTACCCAACACCGTTCGTCATCTTGCCTAACACCGTTCGTCATCTTACCCAACACCGTTTGTCATCTTACCCAACACCGTTCGTCATCTTACCCAACACCGTTCATCATCTTACCTGAACAGTCGGGTAAGATGACGAAAATGACTTTTTTTCTAAAATGAAATTTTGGAATCTCAAATTTAAAAATAATTAAAAAAAATATCATTTTAAAGTAAAGAGTTGCAAACAGATTTTGCCGAAACAATGATCCTCCTACGAATATTGAGGTCAGAAAAAATACCCAAATCTTAAGGTCTTCATCTTACCCGACTTTCCCCTACGTCTAACCAAGCATTCCCAAATTTGCCTATGAGAAGAAAAGTAAAGCAGAAGTGTTGTTTCTAGCAAACTATAAGAAAATTTGTTCCACAAACTTATTTGGAAATTTTAATCTAATATCTTAAATCAAGATAGTTAGTTAAGTTACTTTTGCTTACCTGCATTGTTGTGTATTAAAGAATCCGACATATGTGTAATGTCAGTGATTTCACGACCCATGTGTGTAAACAAACTACACACATTTGAAGATTTTTCATCGAAATGTCACAGAATTGTTGTCAAGAGTTATAGATGCGGAAAAACCTAGCCATTACCCTAGTTTAAAAGTGATATGGAGTGTTATCATAATAAAATTATTAGTTTGATATTTTCAATTACTATTAACTAGTTATCTGAATTGTTTTTACTTGCAATATTAAAAAAATCTGACAGACCCATCAATGTTTCGCGCCTCTAAAATTTATGTAGACAACCTGGACCTTCCTGAAGATTTTTTTTCTTGAAATGTTACAGAATCGTTGCGACGCAAATGTTTGACACTTAAATACATCTAACAAAGTGGTATTCTATTAGTTTAAAACTGAGCTGTCATCATAATGAAATGATTAACCGAATTTGAACCGACGACTTCCTATTTAGAAGCGAACTGCTTAACCGAATTTAACTCTTCCAGCCGAATATTTTAATTCGTCCGTTTCCCTGGCCCAACTACTCGGATCTTTTCTCCTTCAATCTCCACGCATCCGGATTTTAATTATACGCAGTCCGAAAGAAGAATGCGCAAAAATGCCGATGGACTCGGTAGATAGAATCCTCGAAATTGCGCCCCATAATTCAATATCAGCCCTTGCGCATTTGATGCAGCCGAGCGTCCATTACTTTGTCTCGAAATTTAAAGTCGATGCGGAAAAGTTGTTTACGCGGATCCGGGAATCGAAATTGCTCGCCCGGAGCAAGCGGAATGAAATGCTGCTGAAATCCGACTCATTTACACAATGCAGCTCTGAAGGGCGGTCGCGTTGTCCAGCGCCCCGGGTTCTAATTACCGCAAACCGACCTTCTCTAACTCCCTCTCTCTGGCGGGCGCCCCGGCCCTCCCTCCCCCGTCCGTGCTCACAATGCGATTGAAATTCAATGCGAGCCCCACGGGGCGGAGGTGAAAGAGCCCTTCCGCTCTTTATAGGTCTCGGATGGTGCAGCCCTTTGTGCAGTTTCCGACCATCAAGCTCTATTCATCAT
>BGPR01052267.1:0-10638 GCA_013235015.1 Araneus ventricosus
ATCAGTTTGTAGACGGTCCCCTAATTGCCCTCAGGACCGAATCTTCAATGTAAAATGTGAGTTATTGTCTATTCTTTACATGTCCGAAGTTTAATGGTATTCGGTTAAACCATTCCGGAGAAATTCTAAAAAATGTGAAAATCTGCAAGTGTCCGGATACTTTTGGGCATATAGTATATATAAGAGAAAATTATCCCGGTAAATATAATGTTGCCATAAAGTAATATAATGTTATTATAAAGTGAATATAATGTTACGAATCTGTAAGTTCATGTACTTTCAACAGCTCTTAAGTGCATATAAAATAAACATAACAAATTCCAAACATATACCACTCATTTACCCATCCTCGCCCCAAATTACTTTACTTCTTTCCCTATATTAAAGTGCAAAAGTTCTTATTTGATTTAATTTTTCGTTAAATTTTGACGCTGTAGACGGGTAATTTAATTTAATGTACACCTTAATTCTAATGAGAGAATTTTCTTGAAACTGTCACATATTGAAAACCATATCATTATAAATAAAATTTTTGATTTAAAGACATTTACACCCAGAAAAATTATTTTTATCTTTTAAAAATGATAAGCTTAGATAAAAACAATTACACTTACATTCTTCATATAAGTAATTCATGTGTTGATAAAAAAATTAACCCTGAATTAATATTAATTTTAAAAACAGGGAGAACTAAATTAAAAGCTTGAAACGTGACTTACCTTTAAAATATGCGTCCAAGTTCATAAATATATTCACGAGAGGGAAAACACGAAACAAATTAGTACAATGATTGACTAACAGTTGGTTCTAATATAAGAGAATAAAGTGCACACAAAAATAATGACAGAACGCCTCCCCATGTCCCTGTGCCTGATGCCATTACGGCAATCGAAAAAAGAATGACAATAGCTAAACATTTATTACAACCACAAGTGTTCGAAATGGCCTCCACAACAAGAAACAATGCATTGTAGACAAGTCACAATGCCAGCGACGGCCACAAAATAAGTAAGAAATTCAGTCGGGCCCGGTATTCTCAAATGCGTACGATACTGCTAAATGACAGTTTCTTCAAACCGCTTAACAATGACTATTTACTCTGAAGGTTTCCCAGTTTTTATATCCTTACGATGTCAAAAGCTTCGCAAAGACATCTGCGTTAATTCAAGATAAACATAAAAAAATTTTAACAAACATTAGCACATAAACTTTTGTCCAGTGTCCTTAACATTTTTTGAGACACCCCACCCGATATTCCCAGTGATTGAATTGCCAACTGGTCGTTTGGTAAAGCCAATAAGCACAGCAGAATCTTAATCAGCGGTAATAATATATGTAACATGATGAAATGAAAGTACATGAAAGAATATGATGCCATGAAATGTTTTCTTCCGTCCAGAAGCCGTAGCATGACGAAGCTAGGACTGCAGAAGCTAGAGCATGTACAGTGCACATTGTACACTGTCTAAGGCGGCGGGTTGTTATATAGGTTAAGACAGTGTTAAAAAATAACACAGCGCCAGGCAGAAGATGAGCATTGGCAAGCTTCTTGGTTGGAATAAAACTATACTAATCATTAATTAATTTGTTGGTATGGCAGGTTTATAAAAAACAGCATAATTTGCACTGTTCCTGCGTAGTTGCTCATTATAATGCTGCCTAACGGGAAGTGTTATGTACTAAATGCTTTTCTATACGATGAAAAATGTAACCGCATTTATGCGTGAAATGATTATCAATCATATAATTTTACTATCTGTTAATTTTTTGTGGTTGCTTAAAAATCTAGGAGTTTTATTTTGCCTTCTCTGCATTTAGATGTGGAAAAAATTAAGTATTCATGGAGCTCTGTGAACGGGAATAAATACGTTTCCTGTGAAAATGAAGTACCACCTTCATATCGTTAGTTTTCAAGATTTTATACTTTGTAATAAAAACATTACCACTTTAAATACTGCAGAAAATTCTATATAAAATTTTAAGCTTGTGAAACTACACACTTTCACCCATTGATCCTTTAATGTTTCTTTAAAATAAAGCTAAGACTGGTATGTCTGGGCTGGTAATTGAAAATTATTTATATTTGTTGCGATGTGATATATGAAGCTAAATGTTCTAAGATTGGATTAATAGTAGCGTCCGATACAACAGGAGAGCAAGAACAGCCATGCATGTGGAAAACTGCGATGTGCTATTTACCCTTCCAACCGACCTGCTCATAGCCCACGGAATCAAGCAATATCTATGCAAATCGTTATTGCTCGCTTGAGAGTTTATTTTCAAATTAAACTCTCTTCAGGGCTATGAACTGCATGAAAACAACCACATTTCGCCATATCTGCATGTTTAACAAAAAATAATTATTAATACGAATCAAGGTAGGTAATATTTTTGACCTGTTGATGTAAATAAAAAGGAGGATATGCAGAGAATTCAATCTTGCATATGGTAAACGATAGCAGCGCACTTATTTGTGGAAATTGAAATTAAATAGTTCAATTCCCCGCATTTCCAAAGAAAACCAACTTACATAATGCCGTTTTGGTTTTTGTTACGCATAAATGAATGCTTAGTTATTGTATATTCCGGATATCTCATTTTGATTTTATATGTTAGAGGATTAGGACAAATACGTTAGGAATAAATCGGTGATATCTGCAAAATACCTATAGTTCAATATTCATCGAGATGAAATCGATATGTTTAAAATGGTTTGTAATACTTTCATCATATGTGACTTAAATGAATTACAAATTTGTAATAATTAAAACAAATTATCGGTTTTGTATTTGAAAAAATGAAATTCTGTTTTATTTTTGTGCCATTGCAGTAACATTTTAAAATGATTATAATATGGAATAATAATTCCTTTTTAATATTCTTGTCATCCCTAATTTTAAAAGGTTTTTTCCCGTGTAATATAAATTAAAATTAATTTTAAAAGATAGTACTGTATCTTTCGCTATTACTATCGAAAATCTCAACTTACTGTTAATATTGTTTCTCGTTTTAAACTCTTATGTTATTTTAATGCAAGCATTTTTCAAAATATATATTTTCATTTTTATCATACCGAAACCAGTTTTGTACCGTAAATCTCATTTATCATTTTTAATTTTTTTTTATATTCATAATGATTATAATTAAAGTTCAACTTTTAGAAAGCTGTAAAAAATGAACCTCTGTTGAGAATTACCTGAAATTTAAGATAAGCATACTCGTAGAAGGGGGGGGGGGGAATTTTGGCAGATGACAAAAATAATTCAAAATTTTAGCAATAGATGGCACTATACACGTCAAAATAGACAGAATATGCAAAATAAGATTCGATGGAGCATTTCTTTGGACAGTTGAAGTTCATTTTCAGATCCACGGATATGTCAATACTCAGAATTGCATAATATGAGCAAAAGAAAATCCATTCAAGCATCAACCAGTTTTTCTATATTTTGAAAATGTGACTTTGTGGTGCGTGTGTCGATAGCCATTCTTGTTTTTAGACATAGGTGCTGCGTCCCTTGAACCGTCAATGGGGTACGCTATGAATCACTTTTGTGCAACCATGTTATTCCAGCACTTCAACAGTGTGCATGTGTAGGTAGCACAATTTTTATGCAAGACTGTGCTCCACCACACATTGCATTGCATTGTTAAGCGCCTTCTCAGCATGCATTTCGAAAATAATAGGATTATCAGCCTTTATTTTTCAACTAACTGGCCCCCAAGATCACTTGATCGATTTTTCTGGAGAATTCAATATGACCTCACGCTCTGCTGAAGCTATAAATACCGGAGAAGCTCAAACGAGCTGATAATATTTTTTGAGTTTACTTAATATGTAATTGTATCGAAACAAGTTTAGTACTATAATATCTCAATTACGCTTTTTTAAATATTTTTCTTATATATTTCGGAAGAATGAATTGATTTTATTTACAATTCATTTTTTGGAATTATTATTATTAAAGTTCCGTTCATGTGAGATCAAAATTATATTTTGCAATCAGCATAAACTTTAGAGTTGCAGCATGTAATTTAGTTATATCACTGGTCACATTTGTTGGTCATTGAACACGATCGGTAGCTGTGTTTGTTCCTGTCAAACACAGATAATAATCTACTAATTATCCAATATTATTATAGGAAACATTATTTTCACTGAAGTCTGTAAGAATATCATTCCATATGTTAAATAACGGTACGAAATTCTAACTCCATTACACAATATATTTTTGTAGTGTAGAGCAGAAGAAAGGATGTTTCATCAAACAATTCCTCTTCAACGAGTAGCGAATGTCGGGGGAAAGGCGCTAGAGGAGTAAACAGCAAGGTCGCGGATCTAGGAAGCCGTTAAGGACCTAAATGTTTTTTGTGATTTCTAACTCGAAAAAATTATGAATTACTTCAAGAAATTAATTATTAATTTCAAATAAATTAAATTTTGATTGTTTAAATTGTAGTCAATTAAAATTTCATTGATTAAATTTGATTCATTAAATTTAACTAATTAAATTAAATGTATTCAATTTAAACAGGAGCGGATCTGGAAATCTGTTAAACTGTTTTCTCTGCAATGTTAATCTTGCAGTTAGGAAGAGAGTTTTACAGAGACTTTTAATGTTTGCCTGGCCAATTACCTATGAAAGTGGCGCCAAAAGAAAGAAGGCTCTAGAAAACTCAAGAATTATAGTGCTATCTTTAAGAGAACCTTTTCTGGAGAATTTCATGTGACGTCATGCCCTTTTTGAAAGCCATAAATACCGGAAGAGTTGAAACGAGTGGATAATCTCTTTGAAGTTTTCTTCGCAAAGCGAGCTAGTCAACCGTTAGACGCTGGACTCTATTGTTAGTGCTGTTACTTTTATTTAATTAGCGAATTACTTTCAGCATTTGTTGTTAATTTATACACGTGTTGTTTAGTTTTGTTACATGTTTAATTTTTGTCATCAATATTTTTGAAATAAAGTGTCATTTTCCATTATCCATCTTCTTGGACTACATTCACTATACATCCACCAGATGATGTTCGTAACACAGGTGTCAGTTATATGGTCTGTTGTGTTTGGTGAATATGAGATCTCAAGCAAATATGGCTGAGAACGCCGAACCTATTTCTTTTTAGCTGACTGAAAAAAAGTATAAAAGAGAATGCATGAAGGGCAACTACAAATGAAAAATAGAATGAAGCAATTGCAAGATGAAATGAAGATTTCGATGGAGCAAGGCGAGAAGAAATAATAATCAAATTCAAGATGTGGAAATAATGATTGTATAAATATAGGACGAAGTTCAGACGAAAATCGAGAACGTCTTCCTTGCTTTGTTAGTAAAGTCAATATTCAGCATTTATCATAAAGTTGAATACAAAAGTTAAGAGATATTAATGAATGCTCAGCTTTCAGAGCTTAAAATAAACTTTCATTCATCTAATAAGCAATATACCATTTTAAAATGTAACTGTAGTTTGAATATATTGCAAACAGAATTTTTTTGGATGAAAAGCCGCTATTTTTTGTCTTAGATAAAAAAAAAAAAGATAGCTGAATCGTTATTCTTAATTTCAGAATTATTTTTTACACAAAAACTCTTATTAATCTGTAGCTTGGAAATCCAAACCCATTCTTGAATAAAAATGTTCCAAAGTGATGAAAAAAATAATAAAAATGCATACAATTCGTTTATTGAACTCTATAAAATAGAATTCGGAGATTAAGATATTTTATAAACATGTCAGTGCGAGTCGTAGGTGTAGTTTCGCCGCAACGCCGTTTCGGCACAGCTTATTTTAGAAGAAATAAGTAAGGAAAAAATGTAATGATCTCCTTAAACACAGCACGATTTTTGTCGCCAAGTTTGCAGCTCTTTCATATCTCTTCGGAATTGTATTCTGCGGACGATTTTTCATGTTTTCTTAATCTTCAGAAAAACTGGGAATTTGTGGGTTAATAAAATTTAGTTACTTGTCACATCATCTCTTGCAGTGGATATATTCTTAAAAAAACGTAAATGAAATTTGAACCTCTCATCAGAAACATTGTAACAGGATAATTAGGTTTATTCGTCTTTACATTATCACGGCAACATTCGCAGTAACTAAAACAATGAAAAGTATAGTTCTAAAATATTCTATTTATTTAAACATCTATCAGAATGAGACTAAAATTTTGAGGGAAAAAATTAGTATCTTTGAAAGGTTGTTAATTTTTAAGTGATATTAATTGGTAAACGGGGAAAAAAACCTTTATAAAAACTGAAATCTCCGAATATTATGACACTGGAAAAGGATATATTTAGCACTTATAAACACTCATAAAATTTAGAGATTACTAGTAATTCAATTTAGTATTAAAAATTAGAGTAATCTATGCCCGTCTTATGATGGTCTCCTTCCACTTAAAATGATCAAACCTCATTATTTACTGTATTTGAATGAAGTTTTTGCAGACCCACAGCTAAAGCATTCTACGGTGCACTTCCTCTTGATGATATAAACAGTGATGAGGTCGAATAATGGTATCTTGATAAATCTCTAATTTTTGCTCATGAGGGACAGTGATAGAACTGATTAACGCTAAACCTACCGAAATTTTATATATACCTATTTCTACCGATGACGGTCAGATGACCGCTTTTGAAATAAACGTTATATTCTTTTTCCAATTGATAATAAATAATACAGAATTTGGCATAGGTAATAAAACACAATGTAATAATTAAAAAATATTTACTTTTTCGATCTTTAGGGAAATATATTTTTAGAAAGAAGACTCGAAACCGAAAAATTATATGTTACTTCAGTAATTTACATACATATCGTTATTCAAATTAAAATAAAATTTATTTGTCGTCGCACTTTGTACAGATGGAAGGTCTCTCCCGTAAACAGTTTCCACAAACTTATTTTTTACATGTAGAACAAATGTTCATGGTTTTATTTTTTTTTTTGCAATATTCAATTTGACATGTTTTTCGTCTTTCAGAAATTGTAGTGGAATCTGCTGAAGTTAGACTTCATTCGGATCCTAAATTTCGACGTGCTTATGATTCTGTGCACATTTCTATATGATTCATAATGCGCTGGTCAAGTATCAACGAAAATGCACTCCTTACTTTGCCCTTCATAATATTGCGTTTTGCATATCCTGTTGGCCCTGATATTTCTCTGAAAATAGTATGAAGCGGGGATCTTCCAGGTTCAGAACCTTGATGAATTTTTTGCCAAACAGTTCCATCAATTGAAGTTTCAATATTCTGAACGTTCTCTTCACATTCGGCTTCGGAACTAGAGAACAATCTCATTCTTCTTCGTCCCTTACGCGTGTTCACAGTGTTCTCTTCCTCATTATCCGTGTCGAATAGCTCAGAGTCAGTGTCCAATAGATCATATATACCATCCTCACTCCCAGAATTTTCTTCTTCGTCTATTTCAGAGCATAGTTCGCTGATATTATTTATTTCTTCGAACAATTTTCTTTGCATTCACATTTTAGAGCTAAATTTTGGAATTTGTGTTTGAATAATCCACCAATAATAAAATACAAAAATTAGTACTTAATATTTTTATTTATTTATTTCCCGAAGTATGTAGCCTATTTTATTATTACAAATAGAACTGACCACGTCGCAAATATTTGCAATGCCGCTCACAGAGCCAATGCTCGAATTTGAATGATCGTTATTTTGCCTCGTGGGTTACCAGCAGTCGGCACTCTGTACCCAGCATAAAACAAACTGTACATAAGCACATGGCATGTTCCTAAACACAATCAGATGGCATTTTCTGGGAAAATTTCAAATTAGTAGTAAGTTTGAGATTTCGATCCAGGTAACTTTATAAAATTTCATATATTTTCCAGCGGTCAAAAGACCGCTCACGGTAGAGTACATATGATTATCAGGAAAAACGAAAGAAGAGGGGAGAGAGAGATATTGAAAAATTAAGCAGCTATAAATTAGAGAGAAAGTCGTGCAGTAAGTTCAAGAAAAATGGGGATGATTTATGGTAATTTTTCATCCTCTTGATCTCTTCTATCATCCCTCTGAACTTGTCAGTCGATTTCGGCAACATCCTGTATAATCTAAAGATTCCCTTAACCCTTTTCTGACAGGTCAGGGAATCATATAACTTTTTTACATACTCAGATGAGATCGGTGCAATTTATGTGTGGCACCTCGTTTTTTCCAAGTCTGCTCTAATTTAGTTATACAAAACTTTATTTTTTGTGGTGTAATAAGATCAGAATTTGAATGGATGGACGATACCCACATTTGTGTTCGAATTTGAGTCTGCATTATTCTTGAACTGGATTGTCCTCCACGTCTCAGAATCAGTTTCCTGGTCGCTGTCCTCAGTCACTTCTCCATCGAGATATAATGCATCAGATTCGTCCTCAGCTGGTATTTTCTTGCTTAATTTTTCAAAGCAGCCGAATATTGATATGTGGGGATAATTCCCCGCCGTTTCGTGAGAGCCCGGTTGGTTCTTTAGAACCTTTCGTTCACTTTCAAGGGGAGTTAAGACCGAACTGACAGATTCATTGTCAGTGAAAACTATCGGACCTAGTAGGAGGGATGTTAATACATAGTTAGACGGGTGGAAAGCTGTCCACATTCGATAGATTTTATTCAATTTATGTTAAATACCCATTGCCGCACTCGACACGCCGTAACTGTCCGCAAAGGGTTAAATACTTCTTCAGCCGTTGATGATCCTGGGGTCTACCTAACGAGTTCGAGGTCGTTTGTTCATTCATTCAAAACCCAGAAGAGCCAACTCAATTGTTTGGTTTTTGAGCATTAATATACAATAAGTGGACAAAAATTCTCAATAGAAGCTTCAACACTTCAGACACTTATAAGGAGTAAAAAATTAAAATAAAATTTAAAAAAAGCCTCGCTGTTGCCCAATTTCGCCTTCTCTAGCATAACTGTACTAAGTTTGGTCAAGACCGAACAGTATATTCTTTATAGATGTAAAGGCTATATCGGATGGGCAGCGAATCGTGGACGATTTCCGTGTACAGTAGAGTAATGCCACCCGCTTACAGTTTCTCGTCACGTGACCGTTCAGACAAGATGTTGGAAATCGTGGACTGTATTCTATCGGCTTATACGATATTGATGGAAAATTGTCAGCATCGAAAATTTAAACCAATCGTGTGTGACTTTGACGGTGACGTGGTTCGCCAAAACTGCCGCGATCGGCGTCAAAATTAAAAAAAAAAACATAGAAATCCGCTCACCCGACTTTAGAATGTCTGAACACGAGATGTAAGATCCCCGAGATTAGCAAATCAATTTATGGAAATTATATTTTGTGTAACAATGGAAATAGAAAATATAGAAGAATTTACTTTGTCTAAATAAACTATTCATAATACTGATGTGGATTATTCACTTTTCTCTGACGAAATATAATAAGGGCGGGCTTTTCCGGTGGGTAGAATTTTTGATATATTTCAGTTAGACATTACATTTAAAATTATCTTTAATTTCTAACTAATATTAATTGAAATACTTTGTAATTTTCTTGAATATATCAACCCTTGTACTAATATGTAGTTCCATTTTCTGAAATAGAGATCAGGAACTTATGTATTGAAAGAGTTCTAAAATGCATATAACAGGAAGAAAAAGAAAATGCAATCAAGTAGTATGAATTACAGTGCCCGTTTACTTCTTAGCTCGTCAAGAAACAAGTTTTTAAATTGGATATTCTATTCTCTTTTGTTGTATTAACTGGCACTAACATTCCTAACCCATTCCATTAAATAACATTTTTTTGTATTATTAACTGGTATAATTGGTATTGCTCAGGATGAAAGCACTTTAATGTCTTGGTATTTTTTAAAGGAAAAATCCTCTCGTTGCCTCATAAGTTCTTATTTCAAAATATAAGTTGGAATATCAATTGAAGAAAACAATTTTATAAAACTTTGTACAGAAAAGTATCTGCATAGATTAAAAGTTGATTCCTTACGAAATTATAATTAAATGCTATGAGCACCTACTTAAAGGCAAACTAGTTTATATTATCTAATATTTTCGTCAAATGAAAATTTTAATTCATAATCAATCCAATATTTGTTCAAAAACTGCAAGAGAAATTGATGGTTTGCACTAAAGTGATGCATTATTTGAAAAATAATAAAAAAAAACTATTTAATAAATATTATCAAGCAACATAATCTTTATAGTATTTCTGATCAAAATTGAATAGGTTGGATTAAACTTGGAAACTCAACACTTCTTGAAAAAAATTATGTGTTTCACTTTTATTTACACAGATGCTGCAGCCTTTTTTTGCATCTCAACATCCATTTAATTTCCCGCACTTTTCTTCTTCCTTTTTCTGTCTCTCCTCTAAAACCGTTCCCAGGAGAATAAACAGTTATCCTGTTTCTGTGAAATCCATATCTGTTAGCTTGAGTTTGTATTTAAGTATGAAATAGCTGCGAAATCCAAACAAGGAGAAAAAACAGCAACGCGCAAACAACCACTGAGTAGCCATAAAATGTTAGCAGCGAAATAAAGGACGATAAAATTATCAAAAATGAGCTGGCATTTGGGGTTACCTGATTTTGAACGCACCTCTAACCATGACCGACATCCTGTCTGACCTGTTGTTTCAATGCTTCA
>BGPR01052269.1:0-10637 GCA_013235015.1 Araneus ventricosus
ATTCTAAAAATTTGATTGTAATACCTTCATAATATCTTAAATGTCAAGCCTTCCAAATTAGAAATTAACTTAAATATTTTAAAATGAAGTGTAAATTCTATATAGTTTAACTAAACACTTTTGATCAGACTAAAAATTTACTAAGTACTTAACTGCGTGAAATCTACAAATTTTGCTTCGATAATTATCATCTAATTTTAAGAAGGGTATGAAATTACACTTGATTTGATTTTTTCTTCATTTACATTAGCTTTTACATTATTCTGAGATAATTATTAGTCTTTGCATTCTCAAATTATTCTAATATGTTTCGCACCAATTTCAAAGTAAGTAGAAAATGTAAACGAAACCTAAAAACTACAAAATTAAAAATATTCCGAATTTTTTTAAGTATTTTCTAACCGTTAATGAATTATGCTATTTGCCATAAAAGGCGTTCATCCAGTTCAAATAAATACAGCGCATGCGCGGAGATTGTGATTACAGGCATTCAACATTTCCCGTTACGGGGAATCCAAACTCGCGGGTTTTTCATCACAATAAGTCTCACAGTTCTCTCCTGGTGTGAAATTTCATTCTGTTTCTTCCACTACCAGTTTATTCCACTGATCTCATTGCCACTTGATTTTGTCCTCGGATGAAGACTTTGCTAAAAAGACAACGATTCTCGAGATCCGAAGAAGTGCAGCGATAAAGGCTTTGGAGGAGTTGACAAAATGAAGCTTTTAATACGCATTTGCGTATTTATATGAACTATGGCAAAAATGCATGATTACACAAAGGTAATTACTTGGAAGGAAACACCAAATAAACTGGTTTTCTATCTATTCATCCATCCGTAACAAAATCAGTTCCAGAATTTTTTGAATGGTGTAGTAAGTAGATTTAGAAATGGTATGCATCTGCGAAAATAACACATTAATATGATAGAGGAAGTTGTAATAAATCGTTATTTCCTGTGTGGATTTCGAGCTGTAGGCATTGCTACGCGAACAGGAACTCATACAAGGTTGCCCAGAGGGTAATGTTTAAAAACAATCTAATAGATGGTGCTAGCTGCAAGCAAGTGAGACCAAACTTGGTGCGCATGGTCATTAGAGCGGACAATTGTATAGGTGTGTGTTTCGTTATCGAGCGGTAAGTTTAAGTGTGTTGTTTACTTGTGATTGCCACAAGCGAAAATGAATAAATATTCAACAGTTATTCGACAGTTTATTGTGCTCGAAATGCCATGAAAATGTTAAGGTAGTGCAACGGGCATAGCTGAAGGAGTTTCACAACAAGAATTAGCCGGACAAAAAGACAGCAGTCCATACGATTGACTGCGAAGTCTGCTTACGCGTGATTGATGGATTCCAGAACCGCCTCACTGCTGTTCATGTTAAAGAAGGCGGTCTCTTTGAACCCCTTTATAAATAATTGCCTGCTATGTAATTTAAATATATATCATTAAAATATTTTCATCACTCTTATTTATTTTAAAATTACGATTCGTTTGTAACATTATCCGCTGGGACACCTTATATTTATCTATTTTATGTATGGGGCTGCAGACGGAAAAGAAGCAACTTTGTTTAAGAACGTTCACAGATGAATTCCTAAGTGGGATAGATCTCTTGTCGCATCGATCACCAGATTTAACATGCAGGGATTTCTTATTCAGAGGGCGATTTAAAAGAACCATCTACAAAAGTTTCATTGTATCCAATAAAAATAGAGTGGCTAGATCCTTATTTGCAGCATTAAATGCGAGTCAAGAATGAGATCTATATATACTAGTATAAGACAATTCTTGTGCTGCCGAGGTGAACCTTATATTACTATTGACAGTCACAATTTCGATAACCAATTTCAAAACTTTAAAAGCCTTAAAATTTGTATTTATTTTATCCATACCTATCTTACCTGCCTCTAATTATTATTTTCTTTACTTGCCAGAAATTAAACTCGAAAATTCCAACGATTCTTCTACTCATTTCTTTTGCCTACTTTCAATTTTTATGCATAAGTCTTTTCTTAAATTAAATATCAAAGTAGTCACCATTTTGCTTTCAAACTTAATATTAGTTTCAAAAATTGATTACTAATATTATTAACCTAAAGATTTTTAAAAACATATTAAACGTCTTTTTTGAAAAATAAACTTGCAGGCAAAAGAAAAAAAAAACCTTTTAGATGAATGGTTATGCAATTTTTTCTGCATTCTATCGATGAAAGTAATTAATTTGTTTGAATTTCGCACAAAATATAATGAAGGGAATCATATTTTTTTTAATAATAAAAACTCTATCAGAAAAACTGTCAACACATTATTTTAATACAATTACCCACATATAGTTCTTAAGTGGTGATTTTGCTGCTATCATTTAAAAAAATATTTTTATACATTTAACTTAAAGAAAATAACTAATTTTATTAGCTGAAAGTGGAAAAGAATAATTTTTCCTGGGATTAAAAAAATATCATCTCTTTCCTACAAACATTTTTAACCATTTTTTCATTTAAAAACGTCCATAAGTACTGCATAATTAAACAATATTTTCAGCACTAATTCTAGTTTTGCACGGGGTGGAAAAAAACACCCTGCAGTCTTTTTTCATGAAACATCAATGAAAAAGGCGAATAAAAGAAATTATAATTCCTCTTATTTTTTAAATGTAGTCACACTTATATGCTATTTTTTCCTGTCTCTTAGTATTCTCTACTTTATTATGAAATCTATATAATTTTCGTACCGTATTGGGAAAAAATTCGCATCGGCATACTAAGGGTTCATAAACTATTTCGACGCCATTAATTGCAGAAGTTAATTAAGAAACATAAAACGAAACTCTTTAAAGATTATGTTTTTTTCTTCTAATGAACTAAACTGTTTTTAATTCCACAAATACAAATAAAAAGAGTTTAATAAGTTGAAATTCATATTGTAGTTAATTAAAATGAATTAATCGTGTTACATGAAACAAAAAGAAGGATGTTACTTCTAATAAATATATCACAACAGTAAGCATTTCAGTACGCCCAACAACTGAAATAATATAAAAAATTTAGTCGCAGAGATCAATGAAAATATTTTAGATTGCGCATTAATAGCAATAAGAAAAATAACTCAAATACCCAAATAGAGTGAAATTAAAAGGGAATATGTGGGTCACAAGAAATTGTTAAAACATGTGTTGGTAATTTTTCATTTTTTCTTTGTTTATAAGAATGGGAACGAAAAAAAATCTTAAACCATTATAGTTCCTCATTTTTAAAATTTCTAATCAATTATTATCCCAGCTGCGTAATCGAGTTCCTAGTGCAAAAAGTGACTAAATAGGCATAGTACCGTGTAAAATTTAACCAAATGAAATACGACGTCCAACACAAGGCAATAATTAATTTTAAATAATGTAACAATAGAATTGTTACCATAATATACCTCGGAAACAGCTTTTTTCTACGATGCTTATTGTAGAGATGGGTCTCCATTAGAAAATTGCGTACTTATATATTTTTTATCAAAAGTAATTTATGTATCTATGAAACACTAATATTTTGATTTAAAATCCAGAAAATGATTAATGTTCAATGTTATAATAAACTGAGATATCATCATTCAAGTAAGAGAGATATGTGATTTCCATTTTATAACATGGAGCTTGTTCAGTAAGACAGAATTGCTTAATATGCATACATTAAAGTGATTCGCAGGACAATAAATTTCTTACAGGTAAAGAAAGTTTTTGCTCAGATGAAAAAGTTCATTATTTTTGTATTAAAATGTTTAGTAAACATATTCTCTTTATAAGATTGTAGTTTTATCTCTAAATAAAAGACTTAAGCAAGCGACAAGAACAGATATAAAATACAGTTTCCATAATTCACTCTCAGCATTCAAAACACATCGGTGCAAAAGATCAACCAACTTCCTCATTCTCTTCCAAAGAAAGTTAATACACACAAATGCACATCGTTTCATTATTCGAGTTGTCCGTTTTACCTTGGAGTCGGGAAATCAAAGCACATGCTTTAGTATATTTTCGTTAATTTGTCAGGATATGAAAAATCCTTTATGCTCTAAAAAAATATTAAACAGATTTTCATTACGCTCGGATTAATACCGTTAAATCTATCGATACGGGAAAGTCCCAAACGTTCCTTCAAGGAGAAAACGACGGCCGTTCGAAACGTCCGAATATCATTGTGAAATTTCCACCCCCTTTCTTTAAGTGTGATTTATTTCATATCTAAGGCGCGCGTTTACTTCGTTAGAGTGGCTCGCCCAGATGGGTTTGGGGAAGAGGAGGGTTTTCTTAGAATTCGGACAGTGCCCGCTCTCATCGTGGTTTTTGAGGGGGGAGTGAATTTCTCTTATCTTGGAAAGAGGAACTCGGGAGTTCCGGTATTTTAAAGTCCTTCTATTCCAATAGTCTTAGTAATCAGAAGGTTAAATAAAATGGCAAACAGGAAACTAATTTTACACTCATTAGTTTTTTGATAAAACTATCAAAACTGGTCAAACCTTTATCTGTGTCATTTTGGGTCTTCGAGAAAAAACATTTATGTAGAAGCTAACTTTAGCATTTTTGTTCATTTAAAATTGTAAGAGATGGCACCACTAATAAAATCGTCTGTTTTATGGCGAAGTGAAGTCACGTCACGCGGAGGGAATTAAATCAGTTCGATGTTGGATTTTCACCGAAGAGGTCGTTATAATTTAGGCTCTCTGTTTTCAGAGCGAAAGTAAATTATGAATTAGCCTGGTGCTATCTCGGAGGTGAACTTGCTCTTATGTTTATTGTTTTAACCCCTTTGTAAATAGTTAAATGTTTTAATTGTGTTTAAATAATAAATTAGTTGATTTTAACTCTCTCTTTTCATTTTGCACCAAATTAGAACCTTTATCCCCTAGACACCTTTCCTACAAATTGGAGGCTCGGCCGAGATTTAAGCAATGTTCAAAATTTTAACTAAGAGCAGTTTTGATTTCACCTCCTCGTCGATTTTAACTTTATGAGTAACCTGAATTTCTGAACAACGTCGAGATCTGGCCTTGCATCGAAAAAGAGACACGGCGATAATTTTCGGCAAATTGAGAGCAACTTCAACGAGCGATACAAAGCAACTCAGCGAAATCCAGCGACCACCAGAATTCAGCGAAATCCAGCGACTACTGGAATCCAGCGAAATCCAGAACACCGACGAAGGCACTTTCGGAATTGCCTCGAATTCCTGGCGTCAGATCCGGGTATTGTTTGAATTTTCAACGAAGCGAATTTCCCTCAGTTCTTAAGGTCAACACCAGCGAAAGTGCCTCTGGAGTTACTTCGAATTATTCCAGTATCATCTCCAGGTCTTGCGTGAGTTGTCAGCGAGAATGAAATAAATGATTCGGTAAAAAAACCAATCATTAACAACACGTCAGAGGTAACGCCGATTTACCTGTGCTTCAATTCTTTTTGAGAAATTTAGCTTACTGGTATAAAATATTTCAAACAATTAAATTGCCTGTCCTTGTGGAAATAAAGTAATAGTGTTTCTGAAAATAAATGCATTTAATGTGTGAAAGTGTTTTGAATAAGCGAAAGTGTTCCAGACATCGTTGACTTAGAAGAGCAGATGTAGGTATTTAGACTCATTTTTGGGCGGAAGTACATTGTTCTTATTTTTGTCCTGATTCTGATTTTATCAATGTTCTGTTTTTGAGTATAATATTAAGTGCATTCTTTGTGTTTTTAATTCCTCTTCTTAAGTGTATCTGAAATTGAATTTTGATGAGTTGTTCTATTTTTTCGTGGATACAAGTACAATCATTAGCTTAATTTCAGGCAAAGATATATTTGTTCTTTTTGTTTCAGATTAACTCACGAATACTTTCAGAATTTTTGCTTGGTAATCTATTCTTGATATTTTGAGAAGAACGCATTGTCTTTTTGATAAAAAAATAAATTGATATTGATGGTAATATTGGGCTATTTGGCAAATATTCAGGTTCCGGGAAATTTCAAAAGTTTATTTTTGTTCGTAATTGTTTATCATTGATGATTGCATCTTATTTAAATTATCTCTTTTTCTTGCTTGATTGAATAAACTTTTTGCACGTCATTTAAATAGTTTTGTCCAATTGGAATTGGGTTTTAGAGAATTTTATTTGTGTAACTTAAAACTTTAATTAATTTAACTAATTTTAACTTGTGTAAAATTAAAACTGTTCTCTGGGTCACCACTCTAAATTTTAAAAAATGGCATTTTTACTCGAGAGAAGGAAAGAGGATTTGATGACACTCGCCGCAGATTTGGATCTTACTTTTGAAGCGAGTTTCACTAAATTGAAGTTAAAGGACCTGATCGTAAAAAGCCCAGATTACGTCGAAGACGATGTTAAGAAGATGCTTGATGGCATTGTGGAGGAACGTACAAAAGGAGAAGAAAAAGCTGAGAAAGAGAAGATACGAAAGGAAAAAAAAGAAGAACGAGAATACGAATTGGAGAAATTACGAATACAGGCCCAACGGATTGCCAATATTCCGAATAGCACCGAAAACGTTCAAACACCGAATAAACCGATTCACGAAATTTTTCATAAGTTTAATATGCAGGAAGATATCAGTTTGAATCTCACCTTATTTGAACGTCATGCAGAACTAACCTTCTTGCCAAAAAAAGATTGGGTTCAAAAACTTATAGGGTTAATACCCATTGAAATTGCCCATCTGATAGCAAGAGAGCCAGCGGATAAGTGTAATGATTACGATCATGTAAAGGATTTGCTATTGCAAAGATTTAAATTATCCCCGGAAAAATTTCGCCAGCTATTTTTGTTTCACCAAAAGGATGATGAAAAAACATGGCAAGATTTTCAACACGAATTGCAGACGTATTTCGATGGATGGACTTTAGGCTTAAAAGTCAACACTTACGACCAACTGCGAGAGTTAATCATAGCCGATCAAATGAAGAAAAAAGCGCCGTATGATCTTCGGGAACATTTTTTGGACGAGTGGTCTACTATTAACTCACCAATTGAACTAGCGAAGAAATTTGAAGATTATGAAGACGTCCGAAGAACTATAAAACCAAAGCAGTTCAAGTCATTCGCTAAGGGATCGAGCAATAACCATAAATATTTTCGAGGACAAGAACATTTCCATCTTGGAAATAATGGGAATGAGAAGAAATACGTTCAATCGAAGAGAACTGTTTACGATAAAAGAATTAAACAATTAACGTGTAGCTACTGCAAAGGATCGGGTCACTATGCCGTAGATTGTACGAAGCGCCGCAAGGATTCGAAAAATAATAAATCTTCAAGCTCTCCGGTACAAATCTGTTCTCGGATTTCTAAAGAAAGAATTAAGACCAGAAAAATAACCATAGGAAATAAGACTTTTGAAGCTCTCATCGACACCGGCAGTTCAGTTACGCTCATTCGTGAAGATGTAAGCAAAGGAATCATCGAACAATCAAAGCTCTCAAGGGACATTGTCGTGTTATCTGGATTAGGGAAGTACGAAGTCAAAACAAAAGGATCGTTCCAACGAGAAATCGAATTAGACGGAGAGAAATATTCCGTAACTTGGCATGTTGTTCCTACGCCGTATTTGGAATTTCAAGCAGTGATAGGATCGGACATTTTGGAGCAGGCTTTTGTTGGCTTCGATAGAAAAGGTGTTTATTTTCGTAAACATGAAGATAAGGTTTGGTTTATGCATACACAGGTTTACGAAGCAAGAATTGAGGACGAAATTGAAGTTAAGCATGTTACCAATCCACGAATAAGAAAAGATCTTTCTGAGCTAATCAACAACTATATACCTAAGAAGACCGAAACGACAAATGTGTCCATGAGAATTATCCTGAAAGATGATGTACCAGTTTACCAACCAGCACGCCGTTTGTCATTTCCAGAGAACCAGGCAGTCAACAAGCAAATTGACGAATGGTTAGATCAAGGAATTGTGAGACAAAGCTCATCTGAATATGCAAGTCCAATCGTGTTAGTTAAGAAGAAAGACGGTACCGCCAGACTATGCGTTGACTATAGGAAACTGAACCGAAAACTAGTCAAAGATCGTTTCCCATTGCCACTGATAGAGGATGTATTGGATAAACTCCAAGATGCCAAAGTGTATTCCACGCTAGACTTGAAAAATGGTTTTTTCCATGTCGAAGTCAACGAGGATTACAAACATTATACCTCCTTCGTTGTGCCAGACGGGCAGTTCGAATTTAATAAGGTACCTTTTGGCCTCAGTACAAGCCCAAGTGTATTCCAAAGATATGTGTATAGCATCTTCAGAGAACTTATGCGTAAACGCATCGTAATAATTTATATGGACGATTTGATCATTCCAGCTAAAGATGAAGATGAAGGTATAGAAAAACTGAAGAAAGTATTTGAAGTCGCCTCAAAATACGGTTTGGAGATCAAGTTTAAGAAATGTCAATTCCTGAGAATAAAGGTGGAATTTTTGGGTCACGTTGTTGAAAACGGAACAGTACGCAATTCAGTTGCAAAAACAATAGCTGTCAAGAAGTTCCCAGTACCAACAACAGTCAAACAAGTACAAAGCTTTTTAGGACTCACCGGCTATTTTCGAAAATTCATTCCAGCGTACTCTAAAATAGCGAAACCTCTGAGTGATCTAATTAGAAGCGACAATCCATTTGTCTTTGAACAACCTCAAATGGAAGCGTTTGAAAAACTCAAGAAATTATTAACTGAAAGTCCAGTATTAAGCATTTTCCAGCAAGGAAAAACAACCGAATTGCACACGGACGCAAGCCAGCAAGGGTACGGAGCCGTCCTACTCCAAGAAGCGGAAGATGGAAAATTGCATCCCGTTCAATACATGTCTAAGAAAACTACTCCAGCAGAGGAGAAGTATAGCAGCTATGAACTTGAAGTTCTCGCTGTTGTCAACGCTTTAAGGAAATTTCGCACCTACCTAATGGGGAATCATTTCAAAATCATAACAGACTGTTCAGCCTTTCAAAGGACTATGGACAAAAAGGATTTAGTTACTCGTATAGCGAGATGGGCATTACTGTTGGAAGAGTTTGATTATGAAATTGTCCATCGTTCCGGCCAGCGAATGCAACATGTGGACGCCCTTAGTAGGTATCCGGTCGCCATAATTACGAGCGATACTCTAACCGCAAGGTTAAAAAGGGCACAACAAGAATATGAATACACGCAGAGTTTAAGATCAATGATTGGATCAAACAACGATTCAGACTTTTTCGATAAAAACGAAATTCTCTACAAATATGTTGATGGTCGCGAATTAATAGTTGTACCAAGAGATATGCAAACTGAAATAATAAAGTTAGCCCATGAGAAAGGACATTTCTCCGCTGCCAAAACGGAAGGAGTTGTCAAACAGGAATTCTTCATACCTAATTTGAGTAAACAAGTACAAAATGTAATTGTCAACTGTGTGCCATGTATTTTGACCAACAAAAAGAGCGGAAAGAAAGATGGATTTCTCAACCCCATTCCTAAAGAAGATGTGCCATTAAGTACTTATCACGTTGATTTCATCAGACCTTTGCCTTCTACCAACAAAAAATACCAGCATATCCTCACAATAGTGAATGCTTTCACCAAATTTTCTTGGCTTTATCCCGTTAAATCTACTTCCGCAGAAGATGCTTTGGATAAGTTAAAAGTACAACAAAAGACTTTCGGTAATCCCAAAAAAATAATAACAGACAGAGGCTCTGCTTTCACCTCTAAAGCATTTGGAGATTATTGTACTAATGAAAACATCCAGCATTTTCAAATCACCACCGGAGTACCCCGAGGAAATGGCCAAGTCGAGAGAATACACCGAACTCTTATTCCCGTTTTGACCAAACTGTCAATTGCAGACTCAACCAAGTGGTTCAAGTTCGTAGACCCACTTCAAAGAATTCTAAATAGTACATTCAATCGTAGTACTAAGTGGTCTCCGTTTGAATTGTTAATTGGTGTCACCATGAGAAATAAGGAGGACCTTCATCTGAGAGATCTACTAATGGAAGAAATGATGGAAGAACTGCAGGAACAGAGAGACGAACTACGACAAGATGCAAAGAAAAATATCCAGAAGATACAGGCGGAGAATAAAAGAACCTACGATAGGAAATGCAGGAATGCCCCTAGTTACCAGAGAGGTGACTTAGTGGTCATTCAGAGAACACAATTCGGGACGGGTTTGAAATTAAGGCCTAGGTTTTTGGACCATATAGAATAGTTAAAGTAAAGCCTAGAAATAGATATGACTTAGAAAAAGTAGGTAATCATGACGGTCCTAAGCTAACGAATTCATCTGCTGATCTAATGAAATTTTACTCACCAGGATGAAATATGTGTTTTTTATACAAGAAATTTTCCTATTTTCTTTTAGAACACAGTGTATAATGAAGTGTTCTGCTTTCTTTATTATCAATATTTCCTTTGTGAGAATTGTATTTTTACTTTTATGTTTAAATGTTATAATGAAATTTTTATCTTTTTAACTGTATTAATTTTGAAGAGTTGTTAATGGCCTATATCTATTATTGTATGTTATGTAAAATCACTGGGGTCAGTGATACCCAGGATGGCCGAACTTGTAGAAACTAACTTTAGCATTTTTGTTCATTTAAAATTGTAAGAGATGGCACCA
>BGPR01052271.1:217-10637 GCA_013235015.1 Araneus ventricosus
TGATTCGGCACCCTCTTCCCTAGTGCAGATTTATACATTTCTACGTCCTAGGCCGAAGCACTTGATTCTGCACCCTCTCCCCTGGTGCAGATTTATACATTTCTACGCCCTAGGCCAAAGCACTTGATTCTGCACCCTCTCCCCTGGTGCATTCACCGCAACTATAGAGAGAGGCAGTGCAAATGAGCCCCCAGTTTATTTCATGTGTATGTATGTGCTGACAGTGATTTGTATGGTGTTTCCAAAATAATACTGAAATTTTTAAATGCGTTATTGTCATTTCTTTTATATTTGCGTCTTAGACCATGACCTAGGTTGGCCGAATGGAAAACCTGGCCCTGAATATATGTGATCCGACTTTTTAACCCCTGAATTATGTACAAGACAGATAAGAAAAAATCAGTGAGTGGTTCAATATGCTATATTATATCTAAGTAACTTAAATATGAAATATTAATTTTTTTTATCAATTAGAAAACTAATTAAAAAGTGTCCTAATAATAGGACATCAGGCTTCAATTAAGTAAGAAGAATTTTTTTAAATTTTAAGTTCAATTTGCAATTATTTTGTATGAAATGATTTGGAACAATTTCTTTTGAGCATGAAAAGATCAATATGCTTCACATTTCTCAGAGAAAGATGCAGTTTTGAAAGTGCAACCTTTCAATTTGCATCTTTGTTGCGTTCAATCATGTGGTTTATCCCATCAGATCTCACGCCATTTCAAGGTCTGACAGATGGATTTAACTTTTTCTTTGGAGGTGGTACAACAGGGCTATTATCTGATGGAAGTCCGGGTTTGGTAGGGGCTGCTGACTGATTTGAAAATGAGAGAGCTTCTGCTGTTTGAAATGCGAAGTCCAGTAAATCTATTTAATTTTTCTGAGGAATTCCAGAACAATTCGCATCTCTTTTGTACCATGACCAAGAATTTATCATACCCATATTGAAATAATGAAAGATGATGAGGAGGGTCCATGTTTTGTTCCTTATAGATGTTCGGTACAATGACATTAAAAAATCATGCTTGTCCACTCCCATTCCATACTTTTATTGTAAAAGTTCACAATTTCGGGTCTGGAAACTTCAAGAAAAGTGGCATCTTTCTTGCTCCATCTTTTCACTAGGTCTGCACGATTGCCGTACCATTTCACTTTAGCGATTTTTCCAGCTTCTGTAACATATTTATCTGAAATACCTCGTCCATCCGCTTTCAACTTTGCATCAATTTTTACTTTTAATAATTGAATAACAACTGTAAATTTTCAAAATATACATCCAACACTTTTTTAGAGAAAATATCGTTAACCGTAAGACAAACCAAAAGTTTTGTACTATAGACACCTGGTGTTCTAATAATAGAACAAGTATACAAATTCACGTTGTCTCATCTAAGACCTGATGTCCTATTAGTAGAACAAATGTTTGATTCTCATTTGTAGCGCAATTTATCATTATTTTTAAGTTAAAAGCACTGAATTAGGTAGAAATAGTAGGATTTATATTAGGGAGTTTTTCAAAAAGCACTGAATTAGGCAGAAATAGTAGGATTTATATTATGGAGTTTTTCAAAAAGCACTGAATTAGGCAGAAATAGTAGGATTTATATTATGGAGTTTTTCAAAAAGCAGAGGATTAAATAGAATAATCTTTTTGAGGACTCAAATAACATGCACTTGCGTTTTGACTACAGGTCGTCAAAAACCTCCAATATTTTCTCTGTTAGGACTATACTGCCAACTATTGGGCAGAAATGAAAGCATCTTCCTATTTATTCTTGAAGGCATAATTAGAAGGACCAGGGTTTTGAAGCTGAAATTCTTAAACTTGTGGAATCTAGAGTAATATAAGATGCGTCCTAATACTAGGACGCCAGGGCTGAAAGGATTAAAGGTAAGTTAATTTTCAATGGTGAAGCTTAGATATTTTCCTTCTGATACCCACTTGATTGGTTCTTCAAAAAGTTCAGTTGTGATCTTTTCTGTAGATAATTTAACGTGATTTCTCTGTGCTCACAGCGATTCTCCATTTAGTTATCCTGCTCTCCAGGATATTGAGATAGTTTTGCAGAGTGCCGGTGACATAGTTACGAAACGATTCCGATTTCAAGCAGTCATCCTTATTTATCTGAATACGATTGTGCTTCGATGGGAGAAAAAGAATGTTCTGCTCAAACATTTCTAAAAGAGAGTAAAATGATGAACTCTTATGTTTTATTTTCCATCAATTAGTATTTAAAAGTGTTAAGCAAAGAATCTTCAGTAAAGGCAGAGACGGAAGTGTTCAGATTGCTTGGAAAAAGCACGCGCTACTTCAGCTTGGAGACTCTATTTTCGATGCGAAAGGACTCCATCAGATTTGCTGCGACGCGCGAGGCCACGTCGAAGCGACTTTCAAAATAATGTTGGTGTTCTTATTGCTGACCAACAGTTTATGTGCAGCCCTTAAGCAGGTTTTTTTTATACTATTATTACTGATTAGAAATTTTTGTAATGTGTTGTTTCATTCTTCCAGTCGGAACCATATGAATTATTAATCATCACAGAAAAGCAAGCTGAATAAAAGCAGAGAAAATTGCGCTATTTATTTATCTAGCTGCTGAAACGAAAACTGGACAAAAAATAAGTTATATAATGACCCACTGCGAAGATGGTTGTATAAAGTAATGTTACGAACAGAACTATAGGATGGCGGGACTGGAAAAATGCCAGGAGCCCAGTCTCAGCTGGCCCAGCCCCGAGCTTCTGTTACATAGGTAAATAGATACTGTTATGTAGAGCCTTCATTTTCAAAAGTTGAAATTAATAAAATCCTACACGAGGAATTCCATTGGACAAGAGAGATTTTATAATCTGGCGATACTGTCAAATAAACATCCTTTGGTACGAACGTTGCATTTTGAAGAAGTGACAGATACTTTTGCTGAAATAAAAGCTCGAAATAAGCAATTTTATAGAAGTATAGTTAAGTACTTCTATAAAATTTTATTTAAAAAAAATTAACTTTTTATTTATTTTTATTTTTTCAAAAATATAATTTACAAAAAAAAATCGTGTCAAATAAAAATGTAAATAGTTACTCAGTTATTTCCTTACTGCCTCTAAATTACAATATATACTTTAAAACCAGCTAACAGAATTATAAAAAGTGATTAAAGATTGCACTAACTAAACAAAGGACATGGACTCGGAATCAATTTTTCGGGCTCTCAATTTATATTAACATCGGAAGAATATTAAATAATAAATTTTATTTATTAAACGTTAAATAAAATATTAAATTAATTTTTAAATACTTTAAAAAATTATGGTGTTGTGAGTAGTTGGAATACATATCCTTTCGCCGCAGTTCCCATGTGGTCTAGTGGTTAGGATTCCTGGCTCTCACCCAGGCGGCCCGGGTTCGACTCCCGGCATGGGAAAAGTGGGTTCCATGGTGTAATGGTTAGCACTCTGGACTTTGAATCCAGCGATCCGAGTTCAAATCTCGGTGGAACCTTATTTTGAAGTTTCTCATTTATTTCATTTCAATTCTTTTAAAGAAGTTTTTAGTTTATGCTTGCATACATTTCGGTAACATAACCTCTCATCTCCGAAACTAAAGTCGAAAAAAAGAAAACGAATTTCAGACTTTTAAAAGTAATAAAAATAGTTGAAATATCGTCGGTGTGTCCAAGTGTCGGTAAAATTGACCAAGTCGAAAAACGTAGTTTGTAAGAAAATGGAATTGAAAGTTCCCTCCTATTAGAAAAATCAGGGTTTGATTGTTTCCTTCATATTTTAATATTTTTCTGTTCTTCGTAATTTTTATTTTTGATAATCAATACCAGTTTTTTTCAACGAACAAGAATTTGGAAAGAGTTCTGATTTGATGACCAATGTATTCCGAATATAAAGTGATTTTGTCCCTTTTTATTATCATTAATTGACAAAAGTACCAATGAATAAAAGTTTGTTTCTAGTGAAGAATGCAATTTAATAGCAAGTAATTTTAAGTAGTTCGTGTTATGCTATTTAGTGATGAATTAAAAGCGTGTCAGAAAAGAAACTAGAAAATAAAACGATTCAGTTTTAATTAAAATGAAATCAAAAGTAGAAAAGTAAATAATAAAGTTGTTTTTGTAATACCAAGGAAAACAAATAATTTAACTTAATTCGCAACTTCTTTATTTATCCGAATCCCCAGAATCAATAGCTGGTTCTGAAACACGGTCTGTCATTTTTAGTACCATTTTAGTAACTCGAGAATATTGTGACAAAATTACTTTGTGGGTGTACGTGAATGCAATCCAATAAGCAGGATTAAAAAAAATAAAGCTCTTTATTTTACAAATATTCTCAAGCAAAGAAACATAGTACAAGTATTAACACAGTACTAGTAAAAATTCACAACAGAGATTACCAATAAATCTCAACACAATGCTCAAAGGTTTCTTGTTAGCTCACCAGCTTGCTTGCAGGTCAAATTCCAACTGACTCTTCTTGGCTTGAGAGCTTGCCTTTATACTTTTCAACAGGAAGTGACTTCATTATGTAGGAAGTGACGTAATCTCTAGAAAGTTCATGAAACCAGTAGAAATAGGTGGAAAGTTTGAGGTCCTTCTAGAAAATTCCCTTTGTCGCCAACTTTGCCGCCAAGTCGCCAAAATGGTCGCCAAATTTGTCGGCAAGTCGCCAATTCTAGCATCTCAGGGAAACGACTTTATAGTTTTGTAACAATATGTTTAAATATTATGAACAGAATAAACATAGCACTAAATTCAAAAGGAATTTTTTTTCAAATAAGCATCGGCTACTGGTAACTTCGCGATCAATTTCGTATCATTACACACATCAATGTTCATATTTCTTCCGATTGAAGCCACTATTCATACAAAACCTAAGCAAAAACAAATTGCTAACTTAATTTGTAAAATAAATTTCCATACCACTCACCTTTCTGTTTAATATTTTTTATGACGAATATTCCAAGAAAAAGTATTCGATCTATTAAAATATTCACTTCAAACATTCAAAAGAAGAACTGCAAGATAGAAGATTTGTAACAAAATGGCGGGATGTTAACTTAAACTAAACATTCCGAACAATCTGTGAATAAAATTTTTTATTAAGACAACAACCAATAAGAATAATTCATTTGCGAGAACATGAGTATGTAAATTGCAGTTCTCTCCAAAGATCTTCATAAAATAGTAAAGAAACAAGAAAACCGTTTGTGCCTAAAAATGCAAATAAATTATTTTTACTTTTCAGTTTGCTTTGTTATTTCAAACAACTTCCTCATAGTAGTCAATATACAGATAAAATTGACAGAATCTAACTAGTTAATAATTAATTAAGCTTGTTAATAATTAATTAATGATATTACGTAACTAATTATCTACCAGTAAATGACTAAATTAGGTAAATCGTAGTTATATGTATTTATCTACCAGTAAAATTGAATAAATTAGATAGTCGCATTTGTATATAACTAGCCTCCTTCGGCGACCAACTGGTTCGCCCATATTAGAGCTTAAAACTTAAAATGATTCAGTTATATCAAAAAATGCAATATATGCATGACGTTTGAAATAGTTATTGTTTATTTCATGTTAATAATTTGTAAATAAAGCTATTTATCAGACGAAGTTATTTCCGCCTTGAATTTTTTTTAACGTAATAAACTGTCATTTTTGAAAGAAAAAAAAACATCTGAAAACTCAAACAAATGACTATTATGAATTAAGTAAAATGTCATGAAAAAACGAATTTTTCGTTTATTTTTTTAGATTAAGCAATTAGTTCAAAAATAAAAAATGAAATAGAGATGCATCCAGTTTGAAAGAGTAAAAAAAGATCATCTTTAGATGCATAAATTCAAAGTTCTAACATTCCAGTTCGGAAATGAAATTTTAGAGAACAGTAAATGAATGCAGTTTTTAGCTGTTTATGTTCAAATGTTAATTTGAAATTGTTGTTACAAGTTGAAATGCCCTTTAATTTTGATAAAATGGTATAAGTCTTTAAAACATCATCGATCATATGCAATCAGAAAACACTGTAAATTTATGTATAAAAACATTTATAACAGCGAAAAGCTATTTCAATTCTTTTTTAATTTGATGTTTCATTATCTGATTCGCTCTGATTCTGGTGTTCTAATTGAGTTTGTTGAAGGATTGGTAAAGCATGTGAAATTCAAAAAAGGAATAAAATTTTGATAAAATTCCGCAAAAAAAAATTCGCAGAGCATTAAGTTTAATATCAGAGGAAAGGTCACTTTTCACATTTCAAAATGGAAAGAAAAGGTTTACGCAAAAAATGGGTTTAAAATGTGTGAAAATTGTAAAAAAAATTAGCATTTATCTTAACATAAGCAATTAAAAAATAGTTTGAAATTTAGAGCGGAAAAAATTTCGTGGTAGTGTAGTGAACCAGGGCTCTGGTCCTGGTAGTGAACTGTGAATCTTTTAGCTCAAGTCAACCGCGGGACACCCCGCCTCCTACCCCGGGTAAAGGTGAATTGCTTAAACGTCATCTGGAAGAAGGAAAAAAAGGGGGAAACCTATCTCCCCTCCTAGAGAAACATCGTTCCGTGACCTTCTCCGCGAGAGGTATTATCCATTCAGTGACCTTCACCGATTTCAGAGCAATAGATAATGCTTTCAACAAGATTTTAAAATTCGCTGAAATAATATACAGAGTTGAAACTAACAACATCAGAAAGGTGAAAATTCGCACTTTAAAATGGCATAAAATTAATATTCGAGCGTTAATTACTTCGGATGTTATTCACGAAAAAACCGCCAAAATTCGCTTAATTTTTAAATAATTAAAATTTGAATAAAAAATTGAAAAAAAATGGCTCCTAGGTGCACATTCGCACCCTCCAAAGTATGCCTATATATATATATAACGGCATTAAAAAATGCTGGCGAAAGATTCCATTCTTATTATTTTATCATTTTAGGAAATAAAAGAACATTATTTTATGGAAAGTTAAAATAATTGTTTTCGACGATAATATTATTTTTATTGCAAACCTTTTAAATATCTTAACACTGAAAATAAAAGAATTTTATAGAAAAGAAAGAAAAAGATAAGAATTTTAGAGAAAAGAAAGAAATAGAAAAGAATTTTAAATCGCCATACCGTACCACCACCATACCGTAAAATCCATACATTTTAACAAAACTATACATTTAAAAAACTATTACATTTTTTAAATTATTTTATTAATTAAAAATTTTGATGTGTTTCAGTAGGAATACTACTATTGACACAAAAAAAAATTGTGAAATAGAAAAAGAACAGCACTGTACCCACCAGGTCTCGAACCTGGGACCTTCCGCGTGTTAGGCGGATGTGATAACCACTACACCATGGGTACACACGTCTCAAATGAAAAGAAATATTTAAGTTGGTGTAACGCATTGTAATAAAAAAACTTTCATCTTCCAGTTTAAATTAATTGTGGGGAGCCACATTTGTAAAAAATTAAATACCTAGATAATTGTATGAAACCATATCTTTCTTGTTTTAAATGTCATGAAAATCTCTGTCTTTTCTTGACATTGAAAAGTATCAGTTCGTATTACTTTTCTACCTCTTGAGTTAAAAAAAATAAATTATTTTTACTTAAACAGCAAAGACGTATCCGTTCTGGATGTTTGGTACAGTTCGTTAGTTTTTGTGAACTACTTTGCACAAGCAAACAAAATGAAACACGCCCAACGTGGGGCTCGAACCCACGACCCCGAGATTAAGAGTCTCGTGCTCTACCGACTGAGCTAGCCGGGCGACGAGCAGCAAGCTTCACGCATGGCTGATAATCCTCGCTTTGGTCACGTTATCTTTCGTAGTTAATGACAGTGAATGTAAATGCTGCTGACACAGCAGTTCTTCCTTACTTTCTGTCAGTATTCGTCAGCCAGTGTGTGGATGTTTATTTTCATCCGCGCACAATGAAGAAAAAGAACTCATACATTCTTTATTGTTTTGTTAAGTCGTTTCAATTCATTAGAGAATTATTTTTTGCTTGTTTAATCTAATCTTTGATAATACACTACTATTATTATTTCAATTTTTTTATCCCTACTTATAGTTTGATCTACAAAAGCCCTATGGGAGCGTATACTCATAACCATCTTTTCTATACAGTGGTACCTCGAGATACGAGTGCCCTGACATACGAGTTATTTGAGATACGAGCGCTGTCGAGCAGCGAAGTTTTGTTTTGAAATACGAGCGACATTCGAGATACGAGGAACGGTACGGTGTATGTACACTTTATAAAACTAGTTTTTTTGCTTTACATTCTCTTTTATTATGTTTTTATACAATATTTGCCATTTATAAATACATTTTTCTTATTCAAAAACACGTAACAAAAACAATTAGGGGTAGCATTTTTGGGGCTGGAACGGATTAACATAATGGCATTTCAATTAATTTCAATGGGGAAAATTGCTTTGAGATACGAGCAAATTGACATACGAGCAAGGTTACGGAACGAATTAAACTCGTATCTCGAGGTATCACTGTACTTATAAAAGGCATTGTTTGTGTGCGTTGTCCAAACGAATCTACCGCACTTACAGGCATGAAATTTGGCACACAGGTAGTCGTAATGGTGGCTCAATGCACCTCAAAGCCAGAATTTAAAATTTAATATAGAAAATTTTTTATTTAATGTTTTGTGTCTTTTGGGTCATTTTTGGTTCGTTTACGGTTGTAGTTTTTTTTCTAATAATTGTTGAAAAACAATCCATGCAACATCTTATAGAACAAACAATTTTCGTTCTAATGAAGTTAGTTTTGAATGTCCAACTTAATTTACTGAGTTTTGAGAAATTTTTAAATAATTGCCACTTTTATGGTGACTTTTGATAATGACTTCTTCAAATTCTCGCATCTGACGTTCTAACATCTCTATACTTTTCATTTTTTTTTTTCCAGCTTATAACTGGAACGTTTCTCTCGGATTTAAAACAAGAACGGTTCAACTATCTTATTCCGTTTCTTTTAAATTAATTTTTCCCTGATCAGTTTAAACATTTTTTTTTGCTATCGAGATTTGACAGCTAGAGTTTCTCCGGACGATCCCAGAATGCATTGTTGCAATTTCATTGTTTGGTGTGCGATCTGCCTCGCAGGAGATGACGTAATATGCTTTCATTCCCAGCATGCATTTCTACAATCCGATTCCTTCCGGTGACGTCATTACATTCGTGTCACTGTCGAGAGGAAAAAGAAACGGGCAAACTCAATAATATACATATTTCTGTTTTGATTTCGTTTGACTTTTTCCTCCATTTTGTTGAAGTCCTGATTCCACGGGCAACGCCGTGCGCAGACTGCTAGTAATTGATAAAAGAAAAAAAAATTAATAATTATTTCAGTGGCATACCGAGGTTAAATGGCGCCGGGGGCTGAGTATTACTTCTTCGTCCCTTCATCATATTTTTCTTTAAAAAGTGACCGAAACACACTAATATTTTGTCCTTGTGGCGCCCCCTATGACTGGCGCCCTGGGCATCAGAGCAGTCTTATCCAATGGGCTAATTGGGCTAAAAATTCACCTAAAAATTTACTATACTGATTTTGGTTTAATTTTGTGCCGAAAATGTATTAAAACATGTTAAAAGTAAATATACGAGAACAGGCGAGGGGTTTTTTTTTGTTGTTGCTCCTCATAATAATATTATTATTATTAAGTAGGTAAGCGCTCAAATTCCTAATTACGATTCTGATGGGGCGCCATATTACTTTAATCCAGGGCACTCAAATTTGTTCAGATGGCCCTGCGGTCTTGTATATCTAGAGTTACCATGATTTTTTTAGTTGAAATCCGGACACCCCGAGGTGGAGTCAAAGTATGGTATAAAATTCTAAAAGATGGGAACCAACGACCCTCTTTCATAACGTATAACACTAGCACCAAATTTGAGGAAGCAAAAAAAAAGTCGTCAGAATGCAAAGAAGATGCTATTTTTATTAATGTTTGTTAATTAATGAAAAAAATAAATTAATGAAAAACAGAATTAAAATTGCAAAAGCTTTTATTTTTCTATTTAAATTGGAACCTGGATAAGTAGGCTCATCCGCTTTCTCATCAACAATGAATTTCTTTCATTGTTGTTTTTCGTGGAATGATGTAGCTTTTTCGAATACGTCAGCAGGAATGGCGCTAGAGTTTGCCCGACTGGGTTTCCCGATTTGCCCGACAGGGGGCATTGTCTCCCCGACATGGGAGCACACACTGCTGTACGGGGGACGAGTGTGATGAAATTGGACTCAAATTTTCGCCAAATTATTATTTATCAACTATAGTTGAATACCCCGTACAAAATTTTTCACCGACGTGGGGGGGGAGGGGCTGGCCGCCCGGTCCCCCCTTTGGCACCACCCCTGTACGCCAGATTTTCTCTATTGCGAC
>BGPR01052272.1:0-10637 GCA_013235015.1 Araneus ventricosus
GTGACTCAAGACAGCAGAACAATAACATGAATGCCCAATTTTCCGTCATTTATTTACAATGGTCAAACGCTGCAAAGCACTTCTGATAATGATCACACTCGGCTTTTTTATCCTCTGCGCCCTCTGACACTTGAATGATGCATTTGTTTTGGCCGGAAACTTCTAAACCACCCTCCTTCACTCTGGCTCTTCTATTCAAACAGCTCCTTTTTAAGCACCGATCCAGGTGCTCTTTTTTCCAGAGGGTGGCATTAGCATAACAATAACTGCTCTTTTGCGGTTCCTGTGCATGTGGTTAACACTTGACCTTTTGGAGTGTCAGGTTTTTTGCAGCTTCAATCACTGCTCCTCCTAATTTTTTAGGGAATATAAGTTGCCGTGAAGCTCCCTCTTCCTGAAAAAAATTCTTGCTCACGCGTCAAGGCTGTAAACAATCAAAGATTAGCCGAGGGGAATTACAACTCCCCCTCTCGCTTTATACCATCCCTTCCATACGCATTGTTGCCATTTCCCCTACCCGTTCAAATGGGTTCGACGCGCGAAATATGGAAATATGAAAAGAGTCATTTATCGGAATAAAGTTATTAAAAGTAGGAATATTAAGCTTACGCGCCTTTCTACCTTGCCATTCACTGGACGTCTATATTCTGACTCTTCGGCTCTCTATGGATGGATAAGGGATTAACTACAGCCAAAGTTCCATTTTTTTAAATATCGGCGCATTTTGCGCCCGAGTTGCCTCGCCATTTAAGCTTGATCCGCATTTGACACGCAAAATTGAACCCATTTGATACTTTGGGTGTGATGACATCATTTCGCTCGGAACTGATTGACGCGCGCTAGTAAAATTCTATTTAATTCGGTATGAATGCACCTGCTCGGAGGTGTTTAGTATTTCTTTTTCTTTTGTCTTCTCCCTCCCCCCTCAGCAGTTGCTTTATCCTTGATCGTAACATAAATTAACTGATTATTATTATTTATTTCGGCAGGTAAGTACAAAAGAAACAGGCAGTTTCAATACACTACAATATAAAAACACTGCATTTAATCTTAATGTCCGCTCTTCTTAAATTGTAGGTCGCGAAAACAATAGTAATAAATGTTTCTATCAAATTCTTCAATGCAATTAAGGAAATATTCAGAAAGCCACCTTGATTTAAAACATTCCTTTAAAATAAATAAATAAAGACTTTAAATATCCGGAATTGTTAAAAAAAACAGGAAGCTAAATTAACAGTGTTCAAGACAACAAGGTACCAGAAACACACACCAAGGTAACAGAGTAAAACTCCTTTAGCAAGTCGTTCAAGGGAGCACTCCAAAATAGTGGACTAATGAATGTTGGTTCAAAATGCTATAAATTACTACTTTAGCCATACAATATAATGGTATAGGTCCACTTTTTAATAAAATTTCATAATTATTTTACGAGCTCGTGGCTTATTATCATCATCAAGATGCTAAAAAACCTTATTAAATTTTAAAATATTTTAAAATTCTACAAATTCCAAGTTTTAAATAATTGAGCAACACTTAGTGATAATTACTGAATTTTTATTAAAATGACCCGTCTGAGCACCCATACATCATATTATTTCTTTCTTATATTTTTTTTATCACTGAACACACAACGATAACAGAAAACTCTAATTATTCAATATATTGTGATATAATTAGATCAATTTCTTATAATAGATTGAAATGAAAAAGGTCATCTCCTAAAGTATTCTCAATCTTGAAAAATTTTCCAGCTCTGACTCGACATTTTCTTGAAACGTATCTACCACAAATATGCTCTTTATTATGTAGTTTTTTTTTGTTTCGATTCATTCCTAATAATTTCAACATTTAAAAAAAGATTTTCATGACGTTGCAGGTATTCGATATTGCTTCGCCTACTCTGAAACACCAGGGCGTCGATCTTCCTTCTTGAGTTCAAATAATAGATGCTGTATGTTTTTACCTGTATAATTGAGTTAGCCAGAGGATGGGTTCTTATATCAGGCGACTGGAGGTCTTCTCAGTCAAATTCATCTATTTGTGCCAGATCTGTTTCAAGACAGAGTCGAGTTAGAGATGGAAAATTTTCCATGGTTGAGAATATTTCAGGAGGTAATCATTTTAATTTCAATCTATTACAATAAATTGATCTGAAGTCTCACAATATATCGAATAATGAGAGTTTCCTTTTATCGTTGTTTGTCCTGAGGCAAAAATATAAGAAATAAGTTATATGATATATGGTTACTCAGATGGATCATTGCAATAAAAATTCTGTAATTATAATTAAATGTTGCTCAGTTACTTAAAAATTAAAATTTGTAGAATTTTAAAATATTTTTAAAATTTATATATAGTAACATTGTTTAGCATTATAAATATAATAATAAGCTAAAATAATTATGAAATGTTATTAAAAAGTGGACCTTTACCATTATATTGCACGCTAAAGTAGTAATTTGTAGCATTTTGAAGCAAAATTCATTCAATTCATATTGTTTTTTCAGTTGTACGTCATTTTGGAGTGCTCTCTGGAACGACGTGCTAAAGGGGTTTTACTCTGTTACCTTGGTGTGTGTTTCTTCACCACTGGAAAGTTAATTTCGTGTTTCTTTAACTATTCGAGATATTTAAAGCCTTTATTTATATATTTTTATTTTTTAAAAGAAAGACAAAAGATTCGTGGTACGCAAAAATTATTTTTCTGCCAGAGATAATGCCAAAAAGGGAATTTAATCTCGTAAATAAATTCAGGTTTCTATACTTTTTCGGATTTCTTTATAGAATCAAAAATTTGCCGACAATAAAAGCTCGGGAACAAGATAGAAACCAATTTAACAATGAAATAGAAGGAGCAAGGCTTATTTAGAACACGTGACACAAATAGTTCCGCATATTTAAAAACATGGCAAATTATGGAGAGATAATAAACAGTTCATAAAGAGCAGGTTCCAAAAATATCAAAAAGAAGCGTGAACCAATCAACTTACAGCCAAATATAGGATGTTTGGAATCATCTTCTGTTGAATGTTAAAGTTTTGAAAGCTAATTGAAGCTGTATCGGTAGCATGCTGTAGCAATAATTACAGCGCCTAACTAACGATCTTACAAATATAAAATGAACAATTATAAGTTCTGAAATGAGACGCATAATTTAAAAAATTATTCATATCCTATCTGTTATTTCCTTACTTCATTACAAGAAGTAGCTTTAAATATAAATTAGGAATACATACAGAAAATTTTCGTTTGGTTAGGTTTCAGTTTTGTGGCTCAAAAGCCATCTTTGGCTATGCTGGGCCGAATTTAAAGTTAAAAGAATGAATAAAAACACCCGATAATAACCCTTTAATAAAAAAAACACCTAGTTCAACAAAATACACAAAATCTGAAAAGATAATTGCATGTAAAAGTCTTATTCTTTTAAATTGTAAGATGTTGTTAAAAGAATTTTATTATTTTTGAAAATTTTAAAAAATGAAGTTAATATTTGAATCACCATGGGACTAAAAAGGTTTATGCCTTTAGGTATGGCTGCATAAAATTACTTGCAACAAATAAAACAGTTAATTTAAATATAATTATAAAATCTTATATCTTTCAAAAAATTACAAAGATTAAAATGAGGAATTTTAGAAAACAAATCTCCCAAATTAGGATAAACCACCTGAAAAATATTTGGCGTTTTAAAACAGTGTGGGTACTTAGTAAGAATGTGTAAAGAAGATATACAGTTATCGCATATTGGATACAAAAAATCTGGTTCCCTTAATAAAAGATGCTGATAGGTGAAGCAAGTACGTTTAGTTCGCTATCATACTGAAACTGTGTCACTCAGTCATGTGGTATATTAAGTTTAATTTCATAAATTTATAATTATGGCAAGAAAATTTTGCATATTATATGTTTAATTATTTGGTATAATCTCCGAATAAACCATGTTCCGTGGGATGTGCCACTTCGCAAAAGCTTATTAGTCAAGGAAGACAAAGGACAGTGATCCACATTCAATCATTTCAGATATAGTCTCAAGTATGTGTGTTATTATTTGATCTTTCTTTCTTTTTACGGGTAGGTCTTGAGCATTAGCTTTACCAGCAATCGTGAAAAGGAGTTGCATTGTTGTATGTGTTTGTTCTTTAACATAGAAAAACCTTTGGATTTGCATCTAATATGTTCGGTTCAAAATAGATGAGATGAAGCCAAACAATATCTCGCAAGTAATACAGCTTAGATTTTTTGCGAAGCTCATTATAAGTTCAGATGAAATTTCAAGGTATTTTTTTTTTCTCTATTTCTCTTTTACATTAAATCAAAAGGTTTCTTCGCGTGAAAATAATTTTTAAGCTTTAAAAATTCAGTAAATTTTCGTATCGCTGGTGCTTCTTCGATTTTCTTAAATTGTACAAGACATTTTGATCCGATATTTAAAAATTAAAAACCAAAATTATTTTTAAAATAACAATTACGCTGAAATGCAATGTCAACTTTAAAGAAACTGGTTTCTTTGTTTCTAGAAATGCTTTTAAACATTTTCCTTTAAAACAAAATTCATCAGCAATTCTTAAATTATAAACGATGAGCCCTATTTACTCCTACTTTATTATCTTGACAATGTGTTTAGACACATGTAATCAACTTTTCTCCGTAACTTTAACCGATGTAACTCTGCAAATTAACTTTTTCACTCGATTAATTTTTAATGACGATTACATTCAATTCACAACTGACTTATTATTATTGTAATTCTAGCAGTCATAAAAAGAAACTAGAAGTAAAATTAAATAGATAATTAAGATTTGGTCGTATTTACAACGAAAAACTATTGTGCATACAAGCATTAAGAATGTCGAACTAGTAGATATTGTTTTTCTCTCTTTAGGTATAGGTTGGTAGTATAGTGGAACACGGCTAATTCGAACGTTTTTGATTCATTCCAATATGCCGGTAATTCGAATTTTGCTCTAGTCCTTTGAATTTCCTATTAAACATAATATTAATAAGTCATTTATAATTTGAATTTATTTTAGTTAATTTGAAGTTTAAACCAAAAACTGTAAAAAATTTCTATTATTTCTATTATTTCTTAATTGTTTTCGTTAGTTAAATACGTCCGTACCTTGTGTCGTCAGGGATCTTATGTGAAAAACTTTTCCATGTCCTTTATTTACTCGATTACTTTACTATCGTAACAGGTATTCAATTAAAAAAGCAATAAAATAACATATAACAAGTCAGATGTAGATTGTACTTTTATTCTGACGGTTTATTGCTCATTTGTTGTGCTGTAATGACAAACAGTGCTGTATGTTGTTTGCTTAGTAAAATTACTTCTTATATATTGAAATTATTTTTAAATTATAAATTTTTATTTACAATTACACAGATCTCCATTGAAAAAACTGTCTTAAAAATAATTATTGTTTTTCATACTTTTGGGGATGCTAATTAGTGAAAAAATAATTAAAAAATTCAATCACTTACAGTTTTACCGCAAATCACAGGTCTAAAGTGTACGAATTTTGTATATTTAAGAACAACGTAATATTATTTGTATGAACTATTAAACATATTTAGATATTTTAAATAATAATTTGCTCTATATAAATTCTATCCAAGAAAGGATGAATTATTACTTATTGAAGATTTTCTTCTAAACTGGTAAATTGTCTGTTGAAAACAACAGTAAACCCAGACAAGACAGATTAAAACGGAAACACTAGCCTGTTGTCTTTCCTCCCCTTCCCCCTCCATCATTCTCCTTCCTGACCTTTTTCATACTCCCTTATCAATGTCTTTCTTAGTTCAGTTCAGTATTACTTGTATATAATTATGACAGTGGTTTAGCAAGAGTAAATGGCGCCCAGGACATGGTATTACTTTTTCGCCCCCTCACATCATATTTAACTTTAAAAATTGTCATAAACACACTAATGTTTCGTTTCCATGCCGCCCCCTAAGGATGACACCCGGTGGATTTATAACCCCTGGCCCAGCCCCAGTCGCTATGCCATTGAATTCTGAGATTTGAGTAGAAGATCTTTTTATTTTTAATTTCCATTTCGGTTGAGAGAAAAGGGCTTACAGAGGATGCGAATTCACCAGATTGTTTCTGCAACACCTACAGTAAAAAATCTATACAGTAAACAATCTATACAGTAAAAAAAGCAAAGAAACATTTCAGATTTTGTGGGGAAAATGTACTTTGGTTATTTTGGCATGAAAATGGGGCTATAAAGACAAGCCTTATGTCCCACACAAAGTTTGTTCCGGCTGTGCAGAAGAATTAAGGCAATATTTTCAAGGTGAAAAACAACCTTTTCGGTTTGGCATACCAATGGTTTAGAAAGAGTCTAAAATTCGTACTGACGATTGTTATTTTTGTACATGCAATCCAAGGTGAAAGGTTTCAATCTAGAGAACAAAAAGAAGACATTTTATCCTAACATGCCTTTTTCCACACACCATGTCCCTCAAGAACCCGTTCTCTCCAGATATATTGGAAAATACTGCTTCATATAAAATTGGACCTTATAAAACAATTTGCTGATGCACTGTCGAAAGAAGGAGAATGTTTCAAATACTTTTGTGAACAGCTCCCGGATTTTTCGGAATCAAATTTGAAGAAAGGGGTATCTGTAGAACCTGACATCAGAAAACTGATAAAGAATAGAAATTTTGAATTCAAAATGAAAGCAAAAGGGTGAAAGACCTCGAATCCTTGAAACTAGTAGTAACTAACTTTCTTGGAAACCAATGAGACCTAAACTAAAAATCTATTGTAGAAGAAATGTTAGCAAATTTCAAGAAATTAGGTTGTAAAATGTGCTCAAAAGTTAATTTTCTAAATTCGCACCTGGACTATTTCCCTGGAAACTTAGATGCAGTCAAGAAAATATTTCACCACGGCATATAGAAAATGGATAAACGATATCAAAAGGAAGGTGGAATATCAACATGACAGAAGACTGCTGCTGAATATTGAGAAAGGAGAATCCCCGTCAAATTCACTAGAAGAAAAGCCGAAAAAGAAGTTTTGAGAAAAAAAGGAGAAAATTCTACTATTATAAGGATTCGTATCATTTTTTATAAACTCATTTATTATTTAAATCATAACAGAACTAAATGTCAAATATGTTTTTATGAGGTGATAAAATAAAAATAAAATCTCATTTTTTTATTTTAGTTATTTCCCAAACATGTGAGATCGTTTTGTGAAAGAATCTTACCTGGTAAGAAAAAAAAATGGATTCCATTTTTGAAATCAGCACTGAAAATATAAAAATCAGTCATCAAAACTAAAACAATTTTCAAAAAGTAATTTTTACCGGCCTGCGGTTTTATTCATTATGTAGTCACTTCATTAATTATGTATTATTTATACATTAAAACTGTTAAATATTCAAAATAAAATTTCGCTGCTATTTTTATTTTAAAACTGTCGTTCCTCAAGTTGCACTCATTTTTTTACCGTTGTGTTGAGAACAACATATTCTTTTTGAAATTAATGTTTACCATTAAAGCTTTGATTTAAAAAAAATTCAATATAACTATGCTTAATTCTATCAGCTTTGTTAATATATTTGTGTTTTCTTCAGAGTTAAGACTCTCCGCCATTTTTTTTTTTCGTTCAGCACTTTTAGACTTCACTTTTTCAGCACTTTTGTTTTAGTCAACATTATGCGATATTGAGTATTATCCAGCAAATGGCTAACTTTATGCTGTGTAAATTATCTTTCATCAATTTCTTTTATAATTCACTCTATACCATATAATAAAGACAGCTGTCTTAAATGTCTGATTGATGTATCTAATGATGACTCAGCATCCATGAAGCATGGCCTGGATGCAACTATGGGTTATTGCTTATACACAACGCGCTGGTTTAAAATTATTATTATTACTATTGATAGATTTTAGGATAGGTCTGGCCTATGTGATAAACTACAATTAAGATAATTAAAACTTCAATACGACAAGACTCCCTTTTTTTAACCTTTAATTTTTGGATAAATCGAATTCTTATTTTGATCCTGTGAGGCTTCGAATGAAACAAATTCCACTGTACAATTTTCGTACTAGAAAGTCGTTAGGATTTTCGTCTCTCTCGGAACTAATGTGTGGTAAACTGAAATCACTCTGGAGATCTTCATCCTATATTACACCACATGCGGAAAGACAAAAAAAAAAAAAAATCCATGGCAGTCGCATGGAACTACAGGTCTTATCTTCCAATGAAATCACTCTGGAGATCCTCATCCTATAGCATCACCACACGATGAAAGACATAAAAAAGAAAATTCCATGGCCGTCGCATGGAACTACAGATCTTATCTTCTAATGAAATCACTGTGGAGATCCTCATCCTATAGCATCACCACGTGCGCAAAGACATAAAAAAAGAATTCCATGGCAGTCGCATGGAACTACAGGTATTATCTTCCAATGAAATCACTCTGGAGATCCTCATCCTATAGCATCGCCACATACGGAAGGACAAGGAAAAAAAAATCCATGGCAGTCGCATGGAACTACATGCCTCATCTTCCAGTGACTTTAAAAGAAAGGGAGGGGGGGACTCGTTTCTAGGCCAAAATCTTCATCTCTTAGCGATTTTGTCCACCCTGATTCTCTAAAGAATGCGCTGCGGAATACCCAATGAAGCGCCAATAGCAGTGGCTCAAACTTAATAAATTTCGTCATCATTGATTTGCTCCAACTGCAAAAATCTTATCACGAATTCAATCTACAAGGAATCCTGTTAAACAGTTTTGATTTCGAACTCCATTCCACTAAAGAGCGCAACACCACCCTAACCGCGGCGCACGTGACCGGCAACACCCCTCGCAGCGGGGGAGAGGCCCTCCCCTACAAGCAAAATGCTAGGTATTGGCCTAATCGGCTTTAGTAAAGCTGTCACCGATCAGCAGAGATTTGCAATGAGGGGTGCACAATTCTATTAGGGGGTTAAACGAGGGGAGAGAGGTTATTAAGCGGAACTAATCCGTTCTTTGTGCGGATTTCGGAGTAAACATGTCGACTTTCTGAATGGCTTTTTAAACCGCTGCTGGTTTACACAAGATCTGCAGATTTTTTAAATGTTTTTTTTTCCCTCTTTCTTATTGTTATTGTATACAAAAGTCATAAAAGTTCTTAACATGTTACAAGTTATTGTTCGATCATTCCTTAGATAAAAATGAAAATTTGGGGAAATATTCTAAAAGAAAACGATTTTCGCGCGCGACTGTTATTATAAATGTTTTAAAATCTGACAGCTGCATTTCGAAAAGTCATTGTCTTTTCGAAAATCATTGTTTAAGCTGGTATAGAAGCTATTTTACATTTTTAATGGAATATAACAATCTTCTGATTTAAAACAGTTTTATTTTTACAGTAATTATCTTATCAGACGTCAGTTGTTTTTTATTACAAAATGATGATTGTGAATAAACAAGGGATCGAAAGCTATATATTAATTCTCTCTTTTTCTCCAAGAAAGATATTCCTACTCTGATACTCAAGAAAGCATTAAAAACTTTAGAGTCAGTATGGATAAAAGCATAATACGTATGATTGTTAATAATAAAAGAAAAACATGTAAAATTGGCATTCTTCTGAGCAAAGAATTCCAAATGCATATCCAATATAAAAGGTTTCGAAAACACGATTTTATAACGTACTGTCGAGTAGAAATAATTTCTTATCAAAAATATGGAGGTTAAAATCAAATCGTGTAAGAGTCAGGTGCGGATGAATGTGGACGAGTTTTCTGTTTTGTGTATTTGGGATTCACAGATCTTTTTCCTGTAAGCCTCTGATTTAAGCAATCACCAAATCTGTTTGCGTACTGTAAAAAGTGCCAAGTTCGAACCAGTTCTTTCTTTAGAACATAAAGCGTTGAATTCTGTGTTCTTTGAGTTCGTTTCATTCTTTTTGTTTAAAAAAAGGCTCTTAAAATGGCTAAATTCCAAATGAAACCATTGTATTTCGCTAAATCGCTTGGTTAAAAATTTAATCACCAGTGATTATCTAAATCATCTGGTTAAAAATTTAACCGCAAAACAAGCCTTTGAAGCCGCCAAAAGGAGAGATAATGAACAATTATGGCACAAAATGAGACTCTTATTTTAAGTAAACATTGAGAGCTAGAGCAAATTTAATATTTTCAAAGTATTCTCAGGCCATAACATTAAAAAAAACTCTACTTTGAACATTAATTAAAATATTGAAACAGAGTGTTGAAATTTTAGATCACCATTGACGAAGTATTACACCGGAAGTCGGTAGGTTAGCGGAAGTTCTACATTACCCGAAATAAACAAAACAGAAAACTCCAAACTCTAAGAAAATATGAATATATTCTTTGATTTTTAGTGAATGTTTAGGAAATTTCATACAAATGATATTGTTGCTTAATTTCCAAATAGCAATGTTTTCAACGTCTCATGTTTTACGATTTGGTTTTTACCTGTATATTTTTCCTAAAAAGACTTCTCGACTCTACAATACGCTATTAAAAGTGTGTGTTTTTAAAATTGTTTTTATTGTTTTTAGTTTAAAGTCTTTAATACGTTTCAGAAGTCATTATAGTAATTACTATGGGATTTTGTAATAACTTTATTCTTTGATACGTTTCA
>BGPR01052273.1:0-10637 GCA_013235015.1 Araneus ventricosus
TAAGAAAATATAAATATAAATGCGAGCTAACTGATTTTGAACTGAACATGCAAAACGGAAAAAGACGTTTGCGCCGATTGGAGGGTTAAAATATGAATTGACTATTTCTGAATCTCTGTTATCTCTTTTTTATTGCTAAGCATTTTTTTCGAAATATTGTTTTAAATTTTAAAAAAAGTAACAACAAATGTGCTCTTTCTTGACACATATAATAGAATATAATCAATATAATTTGGAAATTTTCATGCAATAACCACTGTAAAATGTTTTCTAGTCGTTTTTAGATAATCTTTTAGTAATTCATTTTAATTTACAGGAAACCATATTGTGTTGACATTTTTTTAAAATCTGTCATGGAAATAAAATAATTTGTTTGTGTTTGCATTGCTTTTTTTTTCTGACAGAACTGGTGGTCTTGCTTTCGCTGAGAATTTAAAATATCCACTTCTTCTGCACTGAAGTAAATTTAAGAGGAAATATCCACTTCAACAACCGTTCAAGCTTTTTCACTAACAAAAGCGAGAACTAAGAAGCTGTAGTAAGTATTTCAAAAGATTTCAATAAATTCGATGGAGTATTTTTGGAGGTGTCAATGTTATGTTGTTTCACAAGTGGTGCAATTTTGAAAAAAAAATGTTTTTCGAAGATTATAAAGATTGTATTAAGCATATTAAAAGTAGACAATTCTATATTAAATTGAAAATTATATACTACATTTTTTCAGATGGGGCGGAGAATAGATTTTGGTCGAAGGCGTTGAAATGTGTAAATCCGGCACTGCAAATAATGCAGAAGTAATAAAACAGCTTCGAAAGTTCGACTAAGAATAAAATTTCAATGCCTTTAAAAAACTCTGTACATTTTACGATGCGTGCAAGATGGGATTTTAATATTGTGGCTATTTTGATTGTTTGCTGAAAGGAAATTCAACATTTTGTTGAAATTATCAGATTCGATAAACGATCTCAATCTATCATTTTCAAAGTGAAGTTAAAGTTTAAATTTACTGTAGTTTTCAGAAAAGAATTTCTTTTTATTTAGGCGTTGAAATGCGTAAACCTGGCTCTGGAAATAACGCAGAAGTAATAAAACAAGGAATAAAACAGTTTCGAATGATTGACTAACAATAAAATTTCATTGTGTTTAAAAAACTCTGTACATTTTAGGGTGTGTGCAAGATGAGGATTTGATTATTGTGGCTATTCTGATTGTTTGCTGGAAACGAAATTCAACATTTTGTAGAATTTATCGGATTCGATAAACGACCTCAATTTATTACTTTCCCAGTCAATTTAAAGTTCCTATTTTCTGTTAGTTTTCAGAAACGAATTTCTTTTATTCTTACATTTATGAAATATTCTTTATTTTTAATTTGACTCTGACTGATGTAATACAAATGTATCAAACACATTTTGAACTCACATTTCTTTACTGCATACGATATTAACAGCAAAAATAAAATCTTTCAAATACATATATAGATAATAGCGTAAATGCGAAAATAGTAGAAATTCCCCAATACATTTCCTGAAGTTCCTTGGAACGTAATAAGAGTTAGAAGCCAGTTGATTAGATGATAAGGTAACAGATAAATAAACGGCAACTTTTGAAAGAGGAATAATAAATCATAAAAGATAAACAGCACGCATCTTCTCGGCAGCAGGAAGAGCAAGAAAAAAGTTAATAAGAGAAATACTTACTTTCACAGCACTTCGGCGCCGTATTCAACCAAATCCTCAGGACCGGAAAGACGTGAGAAAAGATTATGACAAAATTATCGCCATTTGAACCAATAGCCCGATAACATAAGAGGTATTATATTATGCAAAACCATTTGAGTTAAAGTTCTTTTTACCTCATATAAAACTATGTAACCGAAATCTTAGCAATTAGTAAAAGCAATACAATGACTTTAAACATTAATTAGTTAGTGAAATTGTAGAGAACTTAAACTAACAGTAATTTCAGCAATGAGTTGGCGAGTACCAAAATTGAAATTTCTAAAATATAAAGAAGTGATTTAATAAACATATTTGTACTGAAACTCACTAAATACACTGCTGGGCAATTGCAAAGGAAGGAAGATGCTATCATCCATAGCAACCATAATATGAAAGAAAGCAAAATGTGGGAAATGAGATTGAGTGCGGGATACAGGAAGAAAATGTGCACGCAAAATTTCTTTTCTATGCCTGTTTGTCATGTGATATCACTGATAGGAGGTTTAAAGGATTTGACGCGTGTGGAGAGTTGTTATACCAAGTGAATTTAAGTTATGTGTTATTCCAACTTTTAGGAGAAAGATTTAATTGACGACAGGGCCGACTTACCAAATTTGGCGGCAGTACGCACACGGCGTTGACCCTGGAATCAGGACTTCAAAAAAAAATAAAAATAAGCCCACACACAATTACATAATTGAAAGTTTTAAAAGCGAAATCAAAACAGAAATATATATATATGAGCTCAAATTCCTTTTCCATATCAAAATCAGCAATTTGTCCTTAAGCATGAACACCTGCATCAGTCCTGCCACCGCAGTAAAAAGAAACTTTCTCACCACTAAAATTAAATATAGCATTTTCTATGGCTTCCTGGATTGAATTAGCAGAATGTTGCTGGTTTTGACAGCCAGAGAAACTACTACCATTGTATTCTATCGTTATTTTGTATATATACATATATATATATATATATACATTTGAGTTCTTCCGCTTCTTTTTCCTCTCGACCGAGTACCTTTAATCCAAAACTATGTTAAAAAATTACAATGTGATATTTATTACATCGCAAGCAAAGCATGAAAGGCAAAGAAATAACTTAAGACACGCTTAAAAATAATAATCGAAGTCATCGAGCAAATCAATCATCTCCTCGCAAAAGCGAAAGTAATGACGTCACCTGCTGCGAGGAAGGTCACGTAACCAGCCAATGAAATTACAACAACGCAGTCGGGGAATCTCCGGAGAAAGTCTCTTCCGGAAAGGTCGCTATAAAAAGCACTGAAATGTTCAGAGAAAAGTTAATTTAAAAAAACGGGAAAAGGTATTTTAACGGTTCTTGTTTTAATTCCAACAGAAGCGTCGCAGTTATAAGTTGAAAAAAAATTGAAAATAATAGCGTTATAGAAAGGCGGATGCGAGAATTTCAAGAAATCCGAATAAAAAATGAGCATAAAAGTGACTATTTTTCAAAAAAGTTTCAAAATTCAGTAAATTACTCTGAAGGACGGGCTTAGGGAATATTTACTCCTACAATAGTATATAACGGCTAATGAGAAATATGTGTATCAAGTTTCATTAAAATCACCAAGCATGCAAATCGGCCTATTATTACTTGTATTTTAGAGGCCCACCCGACACTGAGAGGCTGAATTAATGCATATTTAGAACTACAATACTTCAAATTGACTGTTGAGGAACATGCATACCAAGTTTCATCAAAATTGGTCAGCCATTCTGAAGTGATGCTAGAGCAAACATATAATACATACATGTTGAGTTTTATATATATATAGAAGTTAATTGCGTTTTATACTTGCAATATCATTTAATTTTTAACATTAATTTCATTACTGTGTTTATCTAAATAAGTCGATTTCAATTCAGTAAATTTAGTCAAATATCTGAATTTCGGGTGCATACAAATTATAAAAAGGATTAGTACTCTTAGTAAAGTTCTCTTTCCAAGTAATGTCATTAAGAAAATATGAGAAATTTAAAACTAGGGTCAATATCCCTACTTTCCCCTATCGAATTTAGGACGAAATTAACCGTTTGAACAGGATATTTTACTTAATTGCATACTTGATATTCGTCAAAATGTCGAAGCGAAACAAAAAAAAATGAGTAAACATCGGAAAAAAGCATGACTAGAACATTCTCAATTTAGGAGCAATCGTGTTCACGTGCACATAAATAGGCAGACAGAAAACATTTCTCTTTAGAAGCTTATAAACAATCAAAAAGAAAAAATTAAAAAGGAATCATAATTAAACTTTGGAACAAAATTTGATCTTATGGCCGCGTACCAAATTTCATGTTCTGAACTGTTTCCTGTTTCTAATTTGTCGTGTTTGCATACACAAAGATTGGCTCAAACACAGACCCATGTGTTTATAAAATTCCATTTTTGTATCTATTTATATTTTTTTATGAAGAGATGTATAAAGCGTGAAGATTTAATCGCAGCTCGAGTACAAATTATTTTTTGTAAATAACTATAATTTCACCCATCAAATTTTGCAAACAAGTCAATGAAAACGCGCAACCGTTCAAGAAAATGTTTTTTCAAATCTAAAATTGATCGACATTCCGTTAATAAAGAAATGGACATAAAACGTCATGATAACATTAACATTTGTAAATGATCACTTCTTTTTATATAGTTTCTTCCGTTCTTCGAGGTGTTCTCACTTTTGTTCATTAATAACGAAAAATTAATAAATATATGTGAATATATAAATATTTGCAAAAATGAATATGAAAAGAATACGAATCAAAATCAATTGGGTGCATAAAACATAGGATTTAACAGCTGATGCATTTCTGACAGATTTGTCAACCATTCTTTATTTTTAACAATCACTAGCTGATAACACGGCGTTGCTCGAGTTCCATATTTTTTCATTTGCAGGATTCCGGTTATTTTTTCAACGTTCCATATTTTTTCATTTGCAGGATTCCGGTTATTTTTTCAACACATATTGTCAATATATTTCCCTAACAAACGTAAATATCCTTTCAAATCTAGTGTTTTTATTGCCTTAACACAGCACGGTTTGAAAGAAAACTCGAAAAGTTTGAAGATAAAACCGTGAAAGAAAATCGGACACTGATCGTATTTTTAATTTTCATTTTTCAAGAATTCACTAAATGGTCTATGAATGTAATAAATTGATCACAATAAATTTATTTTTCTCCGTATGATCTGAAAGCATTTTTAAGTTAGTTATTTTAAGGATCTCTAGAGTAAACATAAAGACAACAGGACTGCATTCGCTTTAGACACCAGAATGTTGAAATCAAGCTTATTTTTTATATTCTTATTATTTAAGTAAAGCTATCTATTAAGTCAATACAAAATCCGTGTTTTTAAGTACTTTTCCATTATTAAAATGTCAACTTGTGTTTCTTCAATCTTCTTTCCTTCTAATCTCGAAACTTTCCAATCTTTGTGATTTCCAAAGAGGCAAGCTATTTATTTAATTAATATTTTTCCTTTAGTTTCATTATATGCATTTACTTTTTCTCTTAAGACAGTCTTCAGAGTTAACAAAAATTCTCCAAGAAATCTGATTAATTATTTTTTATCACTTTCTATTCATCTGTGAAATTATAATTTTTTTTATCGTATTTAATTTATTTAAAATTCTAGAACATAAAAGACGCTTAATTTAATTAAATATCATCAGTATTTACTGCTGGCTGCATTAAATTAATAAAATATAGGTAGGCTTGTATTTCAAAGGGTCGGGATTTTTTAAATGCACAGTAAAGTTACAATTAACCATCACCGTCCGGGTCACGGCTCTGACCAATAACCGAATAAACAGATAAAAAAATTAACTGAAACATATGTCAATAAACGTAATTTCTGTACTGGCTTGGGAAGAAAATGAAAATAAAATCATTTTAAAAGTGAATAATGCATACATCTTGTTTTCAGTTTTACAAAACGATCAATATAGCTTTCAATATAAGAGTAGTAATATACAGAAATGTATTGCAATACTATAAGCCTTCGATTGTTTTTATTGTTTAGAAGATGACGTAAAGACGGATGAAGATTAAACGAGTGATGGTTAATTGAAGTCTTACTGTACATATAAATGTTTCGGAATTGGATATTCGAAGAAAAATTGAAGAAACATTTGATGATAAATATGTGATGAAAATTCTGTCACGGAAAATACTTAATAAAAACTGTAGCTACATATTTTATGATTTTTTTCAGTTTAGTCTATAACAAAAAGGAGAGAAAAATTACTCAAAGTTCTTTCAAAAAATCTACGACTTCGGTTACCACTTACTTAATGTTTATTGTGTAAAATTAATTTCGAAGCTTCTTGATTATTCTCCTAGTTTATACCCTATCAGACGCTAGATGAAATATTCATAAGCAGTAGCATTATATTGCATACACATTATAAAAATATGTTTAAAACTTGTAAGAAAATGCAGAAAAATCTTTCTACATCACTGAAGACTAAGTGGAAACTTAATTCTTATATTTAGAACTGGTGTCCTGCAGTCATTCTGAAACCTAACATTTCTCACCAATGTCTCACTTAATTGCTTTTCTATTGTTATGCACTAATTGGGATTCGAAGTAAATGTGTAAAACATCGCTTAATGTCAGCAAAATGAAAGAATTTAAGGAGAACTTTGGATAAAATACTTGTGAAAAATAAACTCAAACCCAATCTTGTAGCTTTAGCATATTTATTTAATCATAAAAACAGATTTTTATCAAATGCACCATTTTATTTGTTAAGAATTTTCTTATATATATTGTATTTTTCTAAAAATTCATTGTGATCTCCTTGACCTCCGAAGTATGTTTACGTATTTGGAACTATTCCGAGTACAATAATTTAAAAAACAAAACAAATGTTTTTAGGGAGGTTTGGTGAAATTTGATCATGTGTTGTGCCGCAGCCATCCATCAATGGTTCACCTCGGAGATCCGAAACTCAAATGCCATTATTAAAGAAAATTAACAATACCTTTTTACTATTAAGACTATGAATTATAATAATTTGATTATTAAATTTTTAAAATTAATACTTCAACTTTTTTATTAAAAGTTTAAAAAATTGTTTTTAATTAATTTGCGTTTTCTTATTATACTTATTTATTGAATTAAATATAGAAAAATAATGGACTTCTAGATAAAGGAAATCATTGTATGCAGGTCCTGTGAAATTCAATAATTCTCCTGTAGGACTTTTTCTTCTTGGACTGCTTCGCTTTTTTCCTGCAGGATCGTTCTTTATGTTCTTGTGATATCAAGGGTAATTTGAGAGAATTTTCAGTATTTCGACGTAGAAATGCGACATATTTGGTTTCTATTATCTGGTTTTTGTCTTTTCCTGAATGTAATTTAATTTATTAGAGACAACATGTTTTCTGAAGCATTCAGATATGAAATTGCGCCACAAATTTCTACTTAAAAAGAAAATTTACAATCCTGACTACTCTATACTCTAAAAGATGTCTTATTCATTATGAAGTCATTATTTACTATTTTTTGCTGTCCTCAGAGTTCCTTTAAAATATTTCAAATGTTAAAAATTTGTTAAGAAGTAAAATTGTTAACAACATAAAATGTAACTTTTCATTGTACACATATTGTATTAATTGGCTTTAAAATTTTATCAAAATTCAGATAAATATCCTATATATTATTTCTGTTGTCAACATTTTTTTTAACAAATACAAATTCCAGCAAGGAATGAGATAAATTTTTTTACCCACTTCAATGATAGCATACCCAATTTACGAAATTATTCAATTTTTTTATTTCAAAATTTCAAGAACAATAATTTAAGTTTCAAGAAGAATTGTCATTTCGTTCAGATTAATTCAACTCACGTGAACCATGTTCTAAACACAAATACGGCATTTACTTTACTCAACATATTTCAGTACGAAGAATCATATATATATCCTATAGGAACTTTCACAGGTCATTTAAAAGTAATATATTACGTGCTCTGTATTATTGAATATACTATCAAAAATATTATTTAGGGTTAACTTTTGTATAAATACAAAAAATGTACTATTAATTTTAATAACTCACAAAAAAGGTGTGCCACTCTGGAAATAAAATAGAATTCAATTAAAAATGTGCGAATAGCCTCTGCATAAATGATTATCCTCCTATCACAATGGAACTACCGAAGGTTTACTGTGTACTGTAATTATTAAGCGTGGGGATTAATAGAACTTTTCCTCTTTGGCTGTACCGTGTTTAGTCAAGCATATTCGAATTTAATATAAGAATGCTGCATACTCTGCTTTAATAAGATGTTTCGGAGAAAATAAAGATTCTTCCAACAGGATAAAATTCCACTGCATTATAATCGTGACATGATAGGCTTTCTTGTTGGAATAATGGTGAATAGCTGGATAGTAGGAAGAGATGGCATGGCACTTCTCTCTTTCATTCTCCCTTAAAATAGTTATTACCATCAATTTGTTATCGGTATCCATTGAAAGAGAATGAGAAGAGACGCCAACTTAGCTGCTCAGCGCTGTTTAGATTTTCTTCAAGCGGAAATATTAGCTGTGACGGCAGAATAACGGTGAAAATTTGAATACTTTCGCCACCATAAAACAATTCTTCATTTTTATAAATTAATTTTAGCTATTAAATCTTTATGGTTTTTTATTGTTTATGTAATAGTTATAGGAAGAGTGTATATATATATTTTTGGGACAGCCTGTATTTGCATTTGAGAAAATTAATCTGAATGTAACTGAAGACATTCAATAGGATGATACTTCCAAACGTAATGACTGTTCTCTTAACGTTTGTTTATGCATTTTTCTTCTATATTAAAGCTCTCTTATACATTTCTATTGTGATTATCATTTTCTCAACTAATATAAATACTACAGCATAGAATATGGTATCAGGTGGTAGGAATTTTATTGACATCTGACCAGCGGCTCGTCTATTAGGGATGCAGAGCTGCAGCACCCACTGAAATTTTTGATATTTTTAAATTTTTTTCATCCTATCAGGCTTTTTGATCATTTAAAAGTTGAACCTGTAACGAAAGTGGAGAAAAGTGTTAACGAAGAAAGATGACAGAAATTACATCAATATTCAAAAGACACACAAGTCGGGCCTCTTTAGAAACAGCCCTTGCAATCATCAAAATTCGCTCATCAACCGACAGTTAAGCGACGATTAGGAAGTCGAAACCAATATTTCCTCCCATTGAGTTTGTAGGTGCCTCGGGTTGCAAAGTCTGCAGTTCAAGTGTGTGATGCTTTTTCCTCCCTCACAACGAGGATAGCCTTCGCTCTTTTGATTTATTTATCTTCGCTTGTTTCTCGTTCGCTGTTATTTGCTTATGGTTTCAATTTCATATTGTCTGACGGAAACTTATCTACTTTAATAAGCTTTCGTTTTCTTTTATTAGAAATTACTAATGGAAAAAGATAATTACAATTAAAAATTTTGGGCTATTTAGAAGTAAACCTGGTTTCCAGAAGTGTTTTTAAAATTAAATTATCTTAAGGTTTTATTAACTTTCAAATCCCTTGCGAATTTTTTAATGTTCTTAAATGTTCATTGTTTGCAATCGTTTTCAAAATTCAATTCTCTCAATCCGAGTTCAATTATTTGCTGTTGGGTTGGTTTTAAATTGCTGCTCTTTGGGGAGAAGTTGTATGTCAGAGATTTTGTATGTCATTTTGGCTTAGGGAGGCTTTTAAAACTTCACCAAGAACCAACAACATCTCTTGCCATTTATGATCTTCAATTTTATACTGAATTTTGCGATTTATTTCATATATGGCCCCGAATATTGGAAGCTTCTAAAATTTTTGCAAGTTACTCGAGGTTCTGAGAAATTATTTAATAGAACAATATTAAACGATTTGAATTTTTTTAAAACTTTTTTAGTTACATGAATATTTTAAATTGTCTATTTACTTAACTTTTTCAGAGCTGACAAGATCTATTCAAGATTCACGAACAGAATCAAATACAAGGCTTGGAATGCCAGTCGGATCAAACCTCCTTCAAAGGAATTTAAGTATTTCATTGAAGAATGGGTCCGACACACATAGTCTGGATGCAAGAAACACACTTGAGACAGTCAGAGGACTTTACAATTCCAAACAACACCATTTGCAAATTAGACAGACTATTTTAAAGTTGATGAAACTTATTGCCAGCATTAACTATATACACCCTGATAGTCTTCACATTTCTAGTAGAAACGAAATTGAGAGCGAAATATGAAAGTTTAGCAAGAACATTATTATTACAATAAATAGCAATAGAATACAGAGAAAAAATATCCCAAATCTTAGAAATCTTCGGGAGGAACAATTGAAATTATTGAGAAGCAAAGAAAAACGCGTACTATTTTTTATTTGTCCAGATACAGACCACACAAAGCAGAATTCAACAAATAAACCAAAGTTCGAAAAAATAACATAGAACAATTCAATAGCAACAGAAGAAAAACTAGCCGCTTGGAAGAGTTATAGCCTGCAGACAATTAATTTTCTAATTGGCAAGAAAATTAACTAAGGAATATATAAAATGTCACCCGATTTTAGGTCCCTTAAGCTTAGCTTCTTCTAATTCAGAGAAAACAAATATTCTTGCCAACGCATTCCAAGAAATCCCTAAACCTTCTAATAATAAACAGATAGAAAGAATAGTAGAAACAGTTCATAAATACATGAATGTAAACGGTCAAATCCTACACCACCCTTCTTGATTTGAGCTCAAAGCATTGTAATTGTAACGAAATCGGACAACTTCGGCCCGATAAAATTGAAAATATTGCATTCATAAACCTTCCAAGTAGCTAAATAACTTATATCTTAAACACTTTTGATAAGTAGATGCTTTTAACTTATCACCTGAATTCCTGGAAATCAGCC
>BGPR01052274.1:0-10420 GCA_013235015.1 Araneus ventricosus
GTCGCAATAGAGAAAATCTGGCGTACAGGGGTGGTGCCAAAGGGGGGACCGGGCGGCCAGCCCCTCCCCCCCCACGTCGGTGAAAAATTTTGTACGGGGTATTCAACTATAGTTGATAAATAATAATTTGGCGAAAATTTGAGTCCAATTTCATCACACTCGTCCCCCGTACAGCAGTGTGTGCTCCCATGTCGGGGAGACAATGCCCCCTGTCGGGCAAATCGGGAAACCCAGTCGGGCAAACTCTAGCGCCATTCCTGCTGACGTATTCGAAAAAGCTACATCATTCCACGAAAAACAACAATGAAAGAAATTCATTGTTGATGAGAAAGCGGATGAGCCTACTTATCCAGGTTCCAATTTAAATAGAAAAATAAAAGCTTTTGCAATTTTAATTCTGTTTTTCATTAATTTATTTTTTTCATTAATTAACAAACATTAATAAAAATAGCATCTTCTTTGCATTCTGACGACTTTTTTTTTGCTTCCTCAAATTTGGTGCTAGTGTTATACGTTATGAAAGAGGGTCGTTGGTTCCCATCTTTTAGAATTTTATACCATACTTTGACTCCACCTCGGGGTGTCCGGATTTCAACTAAAAAAATCATGGTAACTCTAGATATACAAGACCGCAGGGCCATCTGAACAAATTTGAGTGCCCTGGATTAAAGTAATATGGCGCCCCATCAGAATCGTAATTAGGAATTTGAGCGCTTACCTACTTAATAATAATAATATTATTATGAGGAGCAACAACAAAAAAAAACCCCTCGCCTGTTCTCGTATATTTACTTTTAACATGTTTTAATACATTTTCGGCACAAAATTAAACCAAAATCAGTATAGTAAATTTTTAGGTGAATTTTTAGCCCAATTAGCCCATTGGATAAGACTGCTCTGATGCCCAGGGCGCCAGTCATAGGGGGCGCCACAAGGACAAAATATTAGTGTGTTTCGGTCACTTTTTAAAGAAAAATATGATGAAGGGACGAAGAAGTAATACTCAGCCCCCGGCGCCATTTAACCTCGGTATGCCACTGAAATAATTATTAATTTTTTTTTCTTTTATCAATTACTAGCAGTCTGCGCACGGCGTTGCCCGTGGAATCAGGACTTCAACAAAATGGAGGAAAAAGTCAAACGAAATCAAAACAGAAATATGTATATTATTGAGTTTGCCCGTTTCTTTTTCCTCTCGACAGTGACACGAATGTAATGACGTCACCGGAAGGAATCGGATTGTAGAAATGCATGCTGGGAATGAAAGCATATTACGTCATCTCCTGCGAGGCAGATCGCACACCAAACAATGAAATTGCAACAATGCATTCTGGGATCGTCCGGAGAAACTCTAGCTGTCAAATCTCGATAGCAAAAAAAAATGTTTAAACTGATCAGGGAAAAATTAATTTAAAAGAAACGGAATAAGATAGTTGAACCGTTCTTGTTTTAAATCCGAGAGAAACGTTCCAGTTATAAGCTGGAAAAAAAAAAATGAAAAGTATAGAGATGTTAGAACGTCAGATGCGAGAATTTGAAGAAGTCATTATCAAAAGTCACCATAAAAGTGGCAATTATTTAAAAATTTCTCAAAACTCAGTAAATTAAGTTGGACATTCAAAACTAACTTCATTAGAACGAAAATTGTTTGTTCTATAAGATGTTGCATGGATTGTTTTTCAACAATTATTAGAAAAAAAACTACAACCGTAAACGAACCAAAAATGACCCAAAAGACACAAAACATTAAATAAAAAATTTTCTATATTAAATTTTAAATTCTGGCTTTGAGGTGCATTGAGCCACCATTACGACTACCTGTGTGCCAAATTTCATGCCTGTAAGTGCGGTAGATTCGTTTGGACAACGCACACAAACAATGCCTTTTATAAGTACAGTGATACCTCGAGATACGAGTTTAATTCGTTCCGTAACCTTGCTCGTATGTCAATTTGCTCGTATCTCAAAGCAATTTTCCCCATTGAAATTAATTGAAATGCCATTATGTTAATCCGTTCCAGCCCCAAAAATGCTACCCCTAATTGTTTTTGTTACGTGTTTTTGAATAAGAAAAATGTATTTATAAATGGCAAATATTGTATAAAAACATAATAAAAGAGAATGTAAAGCAAAAAAACTAGTTTTATAAAGTGTACATACACCGTACCGTTCCTCGTATCTCGAATGTCGCTCGTATTTCAAAACAAAACTTCGCTGCTCGACAGCGCTCGTATCTCAAATAACTCGTATGTCAGGGCACTCGTATCTCGAGGTACCACTGTATAGAAAAGATGGTTATGAGTATACGCTCCCATAGGGCTTTTGTAGATCAAACTATAAGTAGGGATAAAAAAATTGAAATAATAATAGTAGTGTATTATCAAAGATTAGATTAAACAAGCAAAAAATAATTCTCTAATGAATTGAAACGACTTAACAAAACAATAAAGAATGTATGAGTTCTTTTTCTTCATTGTGCGCGGATGAAAATAAACATCCACACACTGGCTGACGAATACTGACAGAAAGTAAGGAAGAACTGCTGTGTCAGCAGCATTTACATTCACTGTCATTAACTACGAAAGATAACGTGACCAAAGCGAGGATTATCAGCCATGCGTGAAGCTTGCTGCTCGTCGCCCGGCTAGCTCAGTCGGTAGAGCACGAGACTCTTAATCTCGGGGTCGTGGGTTCGAGCCCCACGTTGGGCGTGTTTCATTTTGTTTGCTTGTGCAAAGTAGTTCACAAAAACTAACGAACTGTACCAAACATCCAGAACGGATACGTCTTTGCTGTTTAAGTAAAAATAATTTATTTTTTTTAACTCAAGAGGTAGAAAAGTAATACGAACTGATACTTTTCAATGTCAAGAAAAGACAGAGATTTTCATGACATTTAAAACAAGAAAGATATGGTTTCATACAATTATCTAGGTATTTAATTTTTTACAAATGTGGCTCCCCACAATTAATTTAAACTGGAAGATGAAAGTTTTTTTATTACAATGCGTTACACCAACTTAAATATTTCTTTTCATTTGAGACGTGTGTACCCATGGTGTAGTGGTTATCACATCCGCCTAACACGCGGAAGGTCCCAGGTTCGAGACCTGGTGGGTACAGTGCTGTTCTTTTTCTATTTCACAATTTTTTTTTGTGTCAATAGTAGTATTCCTACTGAAACACATCAAAATTTTTAATTAATAAAATAATTTAAAAAATGTAATAGTTTTTTAAATGTATAGTTTTGTTAAAATGTATGGATTTTACGGTATGGTGGTGGTACGGTATGGCGATTTAAAATTCTTTTCTATTTCTTTCTTTTCTCTAAAATTCTTATCTTTTTCTTTCTTTTCTATAAAATTCTTTTATTTTCAGTGTTAAGATATTTAAAAGGTTTGCAATAAAAATAATATTATCGTCGAAAACAATTATTTTAACTTTCCATAAAATAATGTTCTTTTATTTCCTAAAATGATAAAATAATAAGAATGGAATCTTTCGCCAGCATTTTTTAATGCCGTTATATATATATATAGGCATACTTTGGAGGGTGCGAATGTGCACCTAGGAGCCATTTTTTTTCAATTTTTTATTCAAATTTTAATTATTTAAAAATTAAGCGAATTTTGGCGGTTTTTTCGTGAATAACATCCGAAGTAATTAACGCTCGAATATTAATTTTATGCCATTTTAAAGTGCGAATTTTCACCTTTCTGATGTTGTTAGTTTCAACTCTGTATATTATTTCAGCGAATTTTAAAATCTTGTTGAAAGCATTATCTATTGCTCTGAAATCGGTGAAGGTCACTGAATGGATAATACCTCTCGCGGAGAAGGTCACGGAACGATGTTTCTCTAGGAGGGGAGATAGGTTTCCCCCTTTTTTTCCTTCTTCCAGATGACGTTTAAGCAATTCACCTTTACCCGGGGTAGGAGGCGGGGTGTCCCGCGGTTGACTTGAGCTAAAAGATTCACAGTTCACTACCAGGACCAGAGCCCTGGTTCACTACACTACCACGAAATTTTTTCCGCTCTAAATTTCAAACTATTTTTTAATTGCTTATGTTAAGATAAATGCTAATTTTTTTTACAATTTTCACACATTTTAAACCCATTTTTTGCGTAAACCTTTTCTTTCCATTTTGAAATGTGAAAAGTGACCTTTCCTCTGATATTAAACTTAATGCTCTGCGAATTTTTTTTTGCGGAATTTTATCAAAATTTTATTCCTTTTTTGAATTTCACATGCTTTACCAATCCTTCAACAAACTCAATTAGAACACCAGAATCAGAGCGAATCAGATAATGAAACATCAAATTAAAAAAGAATTGAAATAGCTTTTCGCTGTTATAAATGTTTTTATACATAAATTTACAGTGTTTTCTGATTGCATATGATCGATGATGTTTTAAAGACTTATACCATTTTATCAAAATTAAAGGGCATTTCAACTTGTAACAACAATTTCAAATTAACATTTGAACATAAACAGCTAAAAACTGCATTCATTTACTGTTCTCTAAAATTTCATTTCCGAACTGGAATGTTAGAACTTTGAATTTATGCATCTAAAGATGATCTTTTTTTACTCTTTCAAACTGGATGCATCTCTATTTCATTTTTTATTTTTGAACTAATTGCTTAATCTAAAAAAATAAACGAAAAATTCGTTTTTTCATGACATTTTACTTAATTCATAATAGTCATTTGTTTGAGTTTTCAGATGTTTTTTTTTCTTTCAAAAATGACAGTTTATTACGTTAAAAAAAATTCAAGGCGGAAATAACTTCGTCTGATAAATAGCTTTATTTACAAATTATTAACATGAAATAAACAATAACTATTTCAAACGTCATGCATATATTGCATTTTTTGATATAACTGAATCATTTTAAGTTTTAAGCTCTAATATGGGCGAACCAGTTGGTCGCCGAAGGAGGCTAGTTATATACAAATGCGACTATCTAATTTATTCAATTTTACTGGTAGATAAATACATATAACTACGATTTACCTAATTTAGTCATTTACTGGTAGATAATTAGTTACGTAATATCATTAATTAATTATTAACAAGCTTAATTAATTATTAACTAGTTAGATTCTGTCAATTTTATCTGTATATTGACTACTATGAGGAAGTTGTTTGAAATAACAAAGCAAACTGAAAAGTAAAAATAATTTATTTGCATTTTTAGGCACAAACGGTTTTCTTGTTTCTTTACTATTTTATGAAGATCTTTGGAGAGAACTGCAATTTACATACTCATGTTCTCGCAAATGAATTATTCTTATTGGTTGTTGTCTTAATAAAAAATTTTATTCACAGATTGTTCGGAATGTTTAGTTTAAGTTAACATCCCGCCATTTTGTTACAAATCTTCTATCTTGCAGTTCTTCTTTTGAATGTTTGAAGTGAATATTTTAATAGATCGAATACTTTTTCTTGGAATATTCGTCATAAAAAATATTAAACAGAAAGGTGAGTGGTATGGAAATTTATTTTACAAATTAAGTTAGCAATTTGTTTTTGCTTAGGTTTTGTATGAATAGTGGCTTCAATCGGAAGAAATATGAACATTGATGTGTGTAATGATACGAAATTGATCGCGAAGTTACCAGTAGCCGATGCTTATTTGAAAAAAAATTCCTTTTGAATTTAGTGCTATGTTTATTCTGTTCATAATATTTAAACATATTGTTACAAAACTATAAAGTCGTTTCCCTGAGATGCTAGAATTGGCGACTTGCCGACAAATTTGGCGACCATTTTGGCGACTTGGCGGCAAAGTTGGCGACAAAGGGAATTTTCTAGAAGGACCTCAAACTTTCCACCTATTTCTACTGGTTTCATGAACTTTCTAGAGATTACGTCACTTCCTACATAATGAAGTCACTTCCTGTTGAAAAGTATAAAGGCAAGCTCTCAAGCCAAGAAGAGTCAGTTGGAATTTGACCTGCAAGCAAGCTGGTGAGCTAACAAGAAACCTTTGAGCATTGTGTTGAGATTTATTGGTAATCTCTGTTGTGAATTTTTACTAGTACTGTGTTAATACTTGTACTATGTTTCTTTGCTTGAGAATATTTGTAAAATAAAGAGCTTTATTTTTTTTAATCCTGCTTATTGGATTGCATTCACGTACACCCACAAAGTAATTTTGTCACAATATTCTCGAGTTACTAAAATGGTACTAAAAATGACAGACCGTGTTTCAGAACCAGCTATTGATTCTGGGGATTCGGATAAATAAAGAAGTTGCGAATTAAGTTAAATTATTTGTTTTCCTTGGTATTACAAAAACAACTTTATTATTTACTTTTCTACTTTTGATTTCATTTTAATTAAAACTGAATCGTTTTATTTTCTAGTTTCTTTTCTGACACGCTTTTAATTCATCACTAAATAGCATAACACGAACTACTTAAAATTACTTGCTATTAAATTGCATTCTTCACTAGAAACAAACTTTTATTCATTGGTACTTTTGTCAATTAATGATAATAAAAAGGGACAAAATCACTTTATATTCGGAATACATTGGTCATCAAATCAGAACTCTTTCCAAATTCTTGTTCGTTGAAAAAAACTGGTATTGATTATCAAAAATAAAAATTACGAAGAACAGAAAAATATTAAAATATGAAGGAAACAATCAAACCCTGATTTTTCTAATAGGAGGGAACTTTCAATTCCATTTTCTTACAAACTACGTTTTTCGACTTGGTCAATTTTACCGACACTTGGACACACCGACGATATTTCAACTATTTTTATTACTTTTAAAAGTCTGAAATTCGTTTTCTTTTTTTCGACTTTAGTTTCGGAGATGAGAGGTTATGTTACCGAAATGTATGCAAGCATAAACTAAAAACTTCTTTAAAAGAATTGAAATGAAATAAATGAGAAACTTCAAAATAAGGTTCCACCGAGATTTGAACTCGGATCGCTGGATTCAAAGTCCAGAGTGCTAACCATTACACCATGGAACCCACTTTTCCCATGCCGGGAGTCGAACCCGGGCCGCCTGGGTGAGAGCCAGGAATCCTAACCACTAGACCACATGGGAACTGCGGCGAAAGGATATGTATTCCAACTACTCACAACACCATAATTTTTTAAAGTATTTAAAAATTAATTTAATATTTTATTTAACGTTTAATAAATAAAATTTATTATTTAATATTCTTCCGATGTTAATATAAATTGAGAGCCCGAAAAATTGATTCCGAGTCCATGTCCTTTGTTTAGTTAGTGCAATCTTTAATCACTTTTTATAATTCTGTTAGCTGGTTTTAAAGTATATATTGTAATTTAGAGGCAGTAAGGAAATAACTGAGTAACTATTTACATTTTTATTTGACACGATTTTTTTTTGTAAATTATATTTTTGAAAAAATAAAAATAAATAAAAAGTTAATTTTTTTTAAATAAAATTTTATAGAAGTACTTAACTATACTTCTATAAAATTGCTTATTTCGAGCTTTTATTTCAGCAAAAGTATCTGTCACTTCTTCAAAATGCAACGTTCGTACCAAAGGATGTTTATTTGACAGTATCGCCAGATTATAAAATCTCTCTTGTCCAATGGAATTCCTCGTGTAGGATTTTATTAATTTCAACTTTTGAAAATGAAGGCTCTACATAACAGTATCTATTTACCTATGTAACAGAAGCTCGGGGCTGGGCCAGCTGAGACTGGGCTCCTGGCATTTTTCCAGTCCCGCCATCCTATAGTTCTGTTCGTAACATTACTTTATACAACCATCTTCGCAGTGGGTCATTATATAACTTATTTTTTGTCCAGTTTTCGTTTCAGCAGCTAGATAAATAAATAGCGCAATTTTCTCTGCTTTTATTCAGCTTGCTTTTCTGTGATGATTAATAATTCATATGGTTCCGACTGGAAGAATGAAACAACACATTACAAAAATTTCTAATCAGTAATAATAGTATAAAAAAAACCTGCTTAAGGGCTGCACATAAACTGTTGGTCAGCAATAAGAACACCAACATTATTTTGAAAGTCGCTTCGACGTGGCCTCGCGCGTCGCAGCAAATCTGATGGAGTCCTTTCGCATCGAAAATAGAGTCTCCAAGCTGAAGTAGCGCGTGCTTTTTCCAAGCAATCTGAACACTTCCGTCTCTGCCTTTACTGAAGATTCTTTGCTTAACACTTTTAAATACTAATTGATGGAAAATAAAACATAAGAGTTCATCATTTTACTCTCTTTTAGAAATGTTTGAGCAGAACATTCTTTTTCTCCCATCGAAGCACAATCGTATTCAGATAAATAAGGATGACTGCTTGAAATCGGAATCGTTTCGTAACTATGTCACCGGCACTCTGCAAAACTATCTCAATATCCTGGAGAGCAGGATAACTAAATGGAGAATCGCTGTGAGCACAGAGAAATCACGTTAAATTATCTACAGAAAAGATCACAACTGAACTTTTTGAAGAACCAATCAAGTGGGTATCAGAAGGAAAATATCTAAGCTTCACCATTGAAAATTAACTTACCTTTAATCCTTTCAGCCCTGGCGTCCTAGTATTAGGACGCATCTTATATTACTCTAGATTCCACAAGTTTAAGAATTTCAGCTTCAAAACCCTGGTCCTTCTAATTATGCCTTCAAGAATAAATAGGAAGATGCTTTCATTTCTGCCCAATAGTTGGCAGTATAGTCCTAACAGAGAAAATATTGGAGGTTTTTGACGACCTGTAGTCAAAACGCAAGTGCATGTTATTTGAGTCCTCAAAAAGATTATTCTATTTAATCCTCTGCTTTTTGAAAAACTCCATAATATAAATCCTACTATTTCTGCCTAATTCAGTGCTTTTTGAAAAACTCCATAATATAAATCCTACTATTTCTGCCTAATTCAGTGCTTTTTGAAAAACTCCCTAATATAAATCCTACTATTTCTACCTAATTCAGTGCTTTTAACTTAAAAATAATGATAAATTGCGCTACAAATGAGAATCAAACATTTGTTCTACTAATAGGACATCAGGTCTTAGATGAGACAACGTGAATTTGTATACTTGTTCTATTATTAGAACACCAGGTGTCTATAGTACAAAACTTTTGGTTTGTCTTACGGTTAACGATATTTTCTCTAAAAAAGTGTTGGATGTATATTTTGAAAATTTACAGTTGTTATTCAATTATTAAAAGTAAAAATTGATGCAAAGTTGAAAGCGGATGGACGAGGTATTTCAGATAAATATGTTACAGAAGCTGGAAAAATCGCTAAAGTGAAATGGTACGGCAATCGTGCAGACCTAGTGAAAAGATGGAGCAAGAAAGATGCCACTTTTCTTGAAGTTTCCAGACCCGAAATTGTGAACTTTTACAATAAAAGTATGGAATGGGAGTGGACAAGCATGATTTTTTAATGTCATTGTACCGAACATCTATAAGGAACAAAACATGGACCCTCCTCATCATCTTTCATTATTTCAATATGGGTATGATAAATTCTTGGTCATGGTACAAAAGAGATGCGAATTGTTCTGGAATTCCTCAGAAAAATTAAATAGATTTACTGGACTTCGCATTTCAAACAGCAGAAGCTCTCTCATTTTCAAATCAGTCAGCAGCCCCTACCAAACCCGGACTTCCATCAGATAATAGCCCTGTTGTACCACCTCCAAAGAAAAAGTTAAATCCATCTGTCAGACCTTGAAATGGCGTGAGATCTGATGGGATAAACCACATGATTGAACGCAACAAAGATGCAAATTGAAAGGTTGCACTTTCAAAACTGCATCTTTCTCTGAGAAATGTGAAGCATATTGATCTTTTCATGCTCAAAAGAAATTGTTCCAAATCATTTCATACAAAATAATTGCAAATTGAACTTAAAATTTAAAAAAATTCTTCTTACTTAATTGAAGCCTGATGTCCTATTATTAGGACACTTTTTAATTAGTTTTCTAATTGATAAAAAAAATTAATATTTCATATTTAAGTTACTTAGATATAATATAGCATATTGAACCACTCACTGATTTTTTCTTATCTGTCTTGTACATAATTCAGGGGTTAAAAAGTCGGATCACATATATTCAGGGCCAGGTTTTCCATTCGGCCAACCTAGGTCATGGTCTAAGACGCAAATATAAAAGAAATGACAATAACGCATTTAAAAATTTCAGTATTATTTTGGAAACACCATACAAATCACTGTCAGCACATACATACACATGAAATAAACTGGGGGCTCATTTGCACTGCCTCTCTCTATAGTTGCGGTGAATGCACCAGGGGAGAGGGTGCAGAATCAAGTGCTTTGGCCTAGGGCGTAGAAATGTATAAATCTGTACCAGGGGAGAGGGTGCAGAATCAAGTGCTTCGGCCTAGGACGTAGAAATGTATAAATCTGCACTAGGGAAGAGGGTGCCGAATCA
>BGPR01052275.1:0-10637 GCA_013235015.1 Araneus ventricosus
CGAAATAAAGCGGAAACAAAAATTTTGCATTTCTGTAAATATTCAAGGACAGCAATATTTTTATTATGACTTTAACAGAGGCAAAAAACATGGGAATGAAAGATTTGATAAAACAATAAATCGGTTTGAATTTAATTACAATAATAGAAAGAATTGTTGCAAATTGTGTTTGATATGCACTTCGTAATGTTTATTAAAATTGAGGGAAAAGAACGTATGCCATTTAAATTCAGATCAGAAAAAAAAATGTTTCCTCTTTAGATAGTATATAAATCATCTTCTTGCAATATATATTTCGGAAGTTATTGTCGAAAAACTGAGAAAAAATGCCGAAAATTGGCTTAATTTTTGTTATTTAATTATTTTAAGATGTAATAATTTTTGAAAATTGAAAAAAGTACATTTGATCTAGAACTAGATACCAAATGCCATGGGCAAATTTCATCTCGATATTATTCATCGTTTAGGAAGACTTCTTATGACAGATAGACCGGTAAAACACATTTTTTCCCCAATTCCTCTCGCTTCGATAGGAACCGGTCTAAGTAACTTTGAAAGACTTAACACACTCGTAAGAGTCATTCAAAATTTTTTGAAAATTAAACAAAGCATCTCCTAGAAAGAGTAATTAATCCAATTGCACAGTAACTGAATTCCTGTGCAACCATATTAAGAGAGTATATGCTGCGACATAATACCGGAAATGAAAGTCTGACTTTGAAACAAAAATGTCCAAAGAAATGAATATTTTCTTATATACTTATATTTTTTACAGTGGAAAATGCACGTGAATGAAGGATTTGATAAACAGTAAATTGGCTTGAATTTAATTTTATAAGAATAGAAAGTATTGTTTAAAATTGCGTTAAAATTAAATTTTGAAACTTTAATTACAATTAAAGAAAACATTCTACCGTAATGTAATAACTATAATTAAAAAGATAAGGTTTTGCTCTTTAAAATGATGTAAAAATAATTGTCGTGCGATAAAATTTCAAAGTTATTGACGGAGGACGTTTAGTCATTAGGCTTAACAGCGGTAATTTTCATTATTTAATTAAATACCTTAAGAACTAATTAATTATGAAAGCTGAAATTAGGACAGTTGACCTAGAAATGCACCCCAGAATGTCGTGTGCAAATTTTATGTCTCTACCGTTCACCGTTTGGGAGGAGTTCCTGTGACAGACAGACATCACATGTATTTTCTGTTTTATATTATAGACTAGCTGTTATGCCCGTCTTTGCTCGGGATTAATATACTTTCACGTCTAATATTTTTGATGTTAAAAACTACTTTTGTATAGAAAATTACAATACTCAAAATTCTTTTATCTTCTGAAACGTTTTATAATTAAAATGAGAATATTAATTGAACCAGACGGTTTTTATAAACCGCCGATAGCTAATTTTCTATATAAGTACATATATGTTGCATAGGTACTTCAAATTTTGTTCACAAATCTTGCAATATAAGAAAGATTTTAACGGATGTTTTGGGACAATTAATTATATAGTAAATTTTTAATTATGAAAAAGCGTTGAAATAAATATGAATAAAAAATAATAAAATTAGTCTTCATCCGGAATTCTTCTAATGTGAGATAGCAACATTCTTCTTATGTATTCTTGTTCTTCATCAATAAAAAAAAGTGTTACAAATTGTACGTTTTATACACAATTTAATTTTTGAAAAATTTTTTAAATGAGGGCATCGAATTGAACGGAAATGAAACCTGTGTTATGAAAAGATAATTTTTTAAACTTTAAATATGTGTAAAAATAGTTTTTGTGACATAATACATATTTTCGAAAAATGTCACGGAAAATGACATATCTTGCTTAATTTCCAATTAACTGAAATTTTAATAAGATTAGGGCTTTTAAAAGTTGATGACGATCTCTCTCTCGTCTTATATAAAATATATTTATAAAAATAAGCAAAAATTTCAGAAATAAAGGTATATTAGTTCAAAGTCTAACCGTTGCCTAGCAACGGAGTAGTTATAAATTTGCGTTATTTCAAAATCGTCTGCAGGTAATCAATTATGTATTAAATTTTTAAAAATTAATAAAAATTGGAGGAAACATTTAACAGATATAAAATTGGTATCATTGAAAATGAAAAAGTTTGAACTTTAAGATGGAATAAAAATATCTTTTGTGGAACAAATTGCGCCGAAGTTATTGCGGAAAAACGGTTACGGTTAATTTCTAATTAACTGACTGTTTAATTACTTTTGTACTTTGAAAAGTTGACAGGTATCTTCCTCTCGTCTTAAATAATAAGTATGCAAAATTTGGTTCTAAACGGCGCTGTGGTTTAGGAGGAGATGTAGAACATACATACTTACAAACTTACATACCCAAAATGACTTTTATTTATATTAAGACTAGCTGTTACCCGCGACTTCGTGCGCGAAGAATTTGAATTATTCTTTTTTTTTTTTAATTCACGAATGTAAATGTTTTGTTGCATTTTGAAAGGGGAAAGGAAAAGTTCTGAAGGTTGATAATACTTATTTGGACGGCTGACAGGAGTGTACTGTACATGTATGCTGATATAGTTATGTAAATTGTTTATCTATGATGATATACTTTTGTATACCACGTTACTTGCACGGATGTAGAGGTTGTGTGGGCTGTGCACACCTGAACAGGCCACATATAGTTGCCCATGAGAAAAATATGGTTTTTCCAAATGTACGCCTGCCACTGTGTGCCTTTGCGCAGTCTCGGTATATCGAGGTTACGTATTAGAAGTACTGGCATACCGACTATCATTCTAGGCTTGTCGGAAGGTGCTCCTGACAATTCCAAGATCTTGAAGAGCTCTACAGAATATGATGCTCCTTGTTAATGCCCATTACCGTATCTACAGAAAGATATTCTGTAATATTCACTGTGAAAATTAAACAAAACATCGAGAGAATAATTCACTAACGTCATTGGATCACTGTATAACCGTATTAAAAGCTGTAAATGCTACCACAACAGGAAACCGGAAGTGTAAAGTCTCCCTTGTTATTTATGGTCAAAGAAAGCAATATTTTCTTATATTAATTTTAACACTGGCAAAAGCCCGCGCGCGAAACAGTAATTTAGCTTGAATTTATTTCTATAAGAATGAAAAGTATTATTAGAAATTACGTTAAAAATATTTTTAAACCTTTATAGCAATCGGAGAAAACATTTCATCGCAATGGAATTAATAGCATTAAAAAGATCATTTTCTGGTCTTTAAAATAGCATAAATGTAATTGTTGTCTAATAAAGATTTCAGAAGTTATTGGCAAAAAACGTCTAAGCATTAGGCTTAAAAGCGGCTAATGTTCGTTATTTAATTAAATATCTTAAGAACTAATTAACTCTGAAAGTTGAAAATAACACCTTTGATCTAAAAATATGCTCTTGAATGCCGTGTGTAAATTTCAAATCGATACCGTTCACCGTTTAGGAGGAGTTCTTGTGACCGACCGATCGACCGACAGACAGACAGATACATGTATATTCTGCCTTATTTTATGGATACTTATAAATATAAGCAAAATTTTCAGAAATAAAGGTAAATTATTTCAAAGTCTAACCATTTCCGAGCAACTGAGTAGCTATAAATTTACGTTATTTCAAAATCGTCTGCACGTAAAATTTAAAAAATTAATAAAAATTGAATGAAAAATGTCACAGAAATAAAATTAGTATCATTAAAAAGGTAAAATATTTATCTTTAAGATGGTATAAATATAATTAGTATCGGACAATTTGTTCCGAAGTTACAGCGGAAAAAAGGATTACGTGATACTTGATTTTAAAAATAATTTATTCCACATGTTTTCGCATTCCTGAAGTATCACGTGACAGTTTATTGAAAAATAAAAATCTTCATCGCGAATCGCGGAGTCAATGGGCTTTCTTTGTTAACTATTTTTAATCTGTAGTCAAAAATAATTAATTTAACGTGATTTCACCTAGCCTATGTCCGTTCTTGGGTTTCAAGCTACAACTCTGCCAATTTTCATCCAAATCGGTTTGGTAGTTTGGTCGTGAAAGCTTAACAAACAGACAGACAGACAGACAGACAGACAGATAGACAGACAGACAGACAGACACACTTTCGCATTTATTATATTATTAAGGATTAAGGATTAAGGATTAAAAGAAATATTAATGCTATTTTTGAGAATTTTCAGTATCTCATCTGAGACATGCCACGTTTTTCTGCACATTTAATTTGGTTTTGATAGCTGATTTCTAATTCATTTGATTGAATTTGGTAGAGAAAATATATTTACTGATTTCTTCAGTCATGAAATTAAACCTCGTGGCAAATTATCAATAAAAACCACCAAATTTCCGTTCCTGATGAGCTTCAAAGTCCGAAAGGTGTCTTACGAAATCTTAAACTTCCCTTTACAGTTGACGGAAACCCCAATCCTGTTATACTTCGTTCAGTTACGTATTGCTATCGACGTGAATGAACAAAGAATGAGAGAAAGTATTCATTAAGTTAACATGGCACAGACTTCATATTTTAATAGGATGAATGTAACTTCAGTTTAACATAATAGGATAAAGTACTTTACGTTTTCCAATAAACATGCATACAGTACAGTAGATGTATTGAATCACCAGATGATATTAATTTGGTTGGTTCTGAAAAATGTGTACCTCTATCGATTGTGATTCATCACGCTGTTATTTGGAAAATGAATACTGTGTTCAAATAGCATTAAGTAATCAAATAATAATCTCTAACTTCCCTGATAATCGATACTCGCAAAAAGAAATAAACAAATCTGGAGAAAGCCTGTACAAATAATATATTGGCAATAAAGATTAATCGTGTCATGCATCTAACATGCAAAATATTTTTTGATAATATTTTCAAATCTCTAATATATATAAAGAGCAATGTTTGTATTGCGTGTATTGTGTGTGTGCATATGGCTGTCTGTGTGTGTTTGTCTGCGATGTCTGAACAGATCTATCTCGCACTTACAGCCACGAGGTAGCTTTACAGAGTAGTCATCAATAGTGAATGCACCTCGAAGCCGAAATTTTAAATTTTAATCTAGAATTTTTTTTGTTAATGTTCTTTGTGTTGTTTGAATTTGATTTTTTCGCACTAATTTCTCAATTGATTGGTTTCGAATAATTGTACGACAAAACCGAATACTGTCAAGAGAAGAACGCATGATTTTCCGTTCTAATGAAGTTAGTTTTGAATTTCTCAACGTAATTTACTGAATTTTGAAAATTTTTAAAAATGCCCAGTTTTGGCATCAGATGTTACTTTTTGGGCTAAATTTGTTTGCATCCGACAATAACACTATTAATTTCAATTTTTTTTCAGCTTATAACTGAACGGTTCTGTCAGTTTAAAACAAGAATGGTTAAAATATCTTTTATCGTTTTTTTTTTTAAATTAATTTTTTCTGGGCTGGTTTGCGGAGTTGTTTTCTCGATCGAGTTCCAAAAGCGGCACTTCTTCCGAACGTTGATACTTATTTGATTAGCGGACGCGTAGGATACGTCATGACCTTCACCTGAATACGGAATTACTTTGATTATTATTTTCAGTTTATTTATATTTTGCTTGCTGTATAATAATCATTTTCACGTTCAATTTTGTAATATTGTTTTGGATTAACGACTCTGTGCTGTAGCGTGAAAAAAAAAATAACAGGAAAATCAAAAAAATGTATCTTTTGTTTTGATTTTGTTTCAAAACTTTCAATGTCATTGTGACGGTTCTTTTTTTTCATTTTGACGTAAAGTCACAGATTCACGGGCAACGCCATTGCGCGTACTGCTAGTATATATGAAACCTCCTTCCATCACAGCAAGGTCCGTAGTCGATCATTTCTACTATTCTACATAAGACGAAATGAGTTGGTTTCCAAGTAGAATAAAAGAATTTAAATATTTGAAGGGCAATTTCTTTTAGTCAAGCCACGTGACCGTTGTTCAGAAAAAGTGCGCTCAGAGTAGCACGTCTTTCAAAAGTGTGTTTACATAGGTTAAAGAAAAAAAGATAGATAAAGTTGATTGGCGTCAAACCTTTTTATTCCTGCTGGAAACACAGGAATATTCCCGAACGTTTTAAAGCGGTTGAACCGGATCTCAGCGAGTTACAGTGACAGTTGATTTCCTATTATAGAGCTTAGAGTAGAAATGAATTTTATGAATTAAAATTTAGAAGCGTTTAAAATAGAAAAATGCGAGAATTGTTATATATTTCTGTATTCTCCACTTAATTTTATTATAAATTCTAATATTATATATTTTAAAGTCTTAATGTATTCAATCACTTTTCTTAAACTCAGTTTCATTCTATTTTCCTGCCGCTGGAGGTATATTAAAATCTCTCGTTTGTATTTATTACTAAAGAATATTATAATCGTTTCCACTTACTAATGTAAATCAGCGACTTATTGCCTTAATACATTTTACAAAAAGCTACTTATATGCTAGAAACAGCTTCTATTGTTTTATTTCTTTGATCACGTGTTTATCTACTAAATCCTACCAGAAGCAGGATTTTCTATTATCTTTGAAGCTTGAAACCCAACCAAGCAAGATGTGCACGTACATTTAAAACCACTCTCCCATGTAAATGAAAATTAGGGAATATAATTCGGCCTGTTTTGTTGTTGCTTTGGCTACAATAACGAATACATTTATATATATGAATGGGTGGTGTACGGATGTTCAAGCAGTCAACAAGCTGGATAATTGAAAATAACTCTTTATTTGTGAATGTTAGATACAGAAACTCGAGGCGCGTGCATCACGAAAGGAACAGCACTTGCAAATCAGCAACAAAGCAGACGGCAATCTATAAAAATAACGATAATGCTTTGAACAACAACACTTTCTCCGTCTATGCCGTGACCAACTCTGTGCAGACAAGACTCCAAAGATTATTATTGTCTCATAATACTTGGTATTTGTAGCTTTTCACGTGGATTAGGTGTCACACATAGAATCTCTCGAGATATTCACTAATAGTTTCTATAGCAAGGATAGAGCGATAATTCTAATATTTTTCGAACTTACTAACTTTGTCCTTCACAAATGGTTTCCAAAATTTGTCAAGATCAAAGTTCATTATTGACCTCCGCGCCGATGTGCTCAACCAGAACCCCTATGAAATCTCTTTTTCAACCATAAGACCTAATATGGTGGAAAAGCAGCATGTTCTTTACTTAATATCATTATTCCGAAGGTGATACCGTAAAAAGAGGAAGCGTAAAGGAAAATTGTAATCTGTTGTTCACTCTAAAAGCCAACTATTATAATTTAAGCAGCTCTGTTCAAACTGATGATGGTGCGGATAAATACAACTGATGCAATTTAGTAGTACTGAAGTCGAACTGTGGCCCAGGATATGAAAATCTTACCAATTCTGCCGTCTTACCAGGAAAAAAGTAGCATAATTTTTTTAAAAAAAAAGAAGTATGAGCAATCATGCCTTTTCTATACTGCTTTAGAGGCAGAGGAATCCCCAGACGCTTTATAGCCGGTTGAAACGTGTCTTCTTACAAGCTAAAATGAGCAGTTATGATATATTATATATATTATAGGATAACATTATTTGCAGGTACTGTACCTGAGGATAAAACGATATTGCAGGTGCAGTACCTGCGAATCGCTGATATTGCAGGTACAGTGCGCCAACGTCAGTTCTTGCCCAATCACTTTAATTGGCCGTCGGACGGTCAGTGCCAGGAGGTGACCGCCTGAAAAGAGTACTGCATGCTGTCAGCTTCCTTTGGGTTCTTGACTCGTAGACTTTGTTAATTATACAGATCAAGTGGAATTAGTTCAACGGGTAAAATAGCTGCGGATAAATGTTATTTTACTGTTTAGAATAAATAATGAGTTGTCGTGAATTTTTTTTCTCTAATCTTAATAATTTTAAAGATTTTAAATGAATTCCTAGGAAGAACATTAAATTTCTCATTGCTGGACTTACATTTCAAACCATTTCTCATTTTATACAAATATTTAATAATTTGTTTTAATTAAAGTTAAAACTGAAGTAGAGATGCGGTTTATTATCAATTCTACTTATTTTTTTTTGGATAATGGGATTAGAGGTAATGTTTCTTTGGATAAAATGTTATTTATTAGGCACGGCATACATTCTGTTCAAATTATTTTTTTTCTTCTATAGGGTAATTAGAAGTCTCGAAGCAAAATATTTATACATTTTATTTAAATCACACACGCAAGCATTGGAAGTAGCGGAAAGGAAGTAAGAATGTAGTTATTTAAAATATAGCGAAAGTATGGGATTTTAGAAAAAAAAAGAAGAGCAAAAATGAAATAAAATATTGAATTTAACAGACATCTGGTTTTTTAAACTTATAATTAATATGAACATTCAAATTCTTAAACAGATTGTTTTTAGATTGCAGTGGAGTAGCCAAAATTAATGTGGACACTTTAAAATTTTCATATTTTTCAGATATCTCCCGAAAATCTGCGGTTTTAATGTAGAATTTTGAATATACTCAAACATTAGGTTTCAACTCATTTTACGATGAAGATTCCAATCACGAGAGCACATTTAGAAGGGGACCGATCTACAAATTGATTAGACGAAAATTATTTTGGCCCTCCCGCTACGAAAGCTGATAATGAATTAAATCTCAAAAAATGGTTATATTTGGAAGTGCATAATATTTACATGCAATTTCGTAAACTTTTCAAAATGTCTTCGGAATGCTCATAAAGGTTTCTTTAAATCCAATTTTTTTAAAATATAACGCAGCATAACATGCAGATCTTCCATTCAGTTGTACTTGAAACTTACAGATACTTGACTATATGTTAGAGAAGCTTTGTGTAAAATTTGGAATAAAAAAATTTGAACATTTCGGAAATATGAGCATTTAACCAATATCATAATTGTTTACCAAACTGCGCGAATGTATCTAAATTTCTTTATAACTTCAGCCAGATATGTAGGGCTACTTAAAAAATAAAAATTCCAGTCAAATATCAACAAGATTTGAAAGATGTCCAGCATTACTGACGGCCAAGCTATTCACCACTAAATTGTCTTTATCATCAGGCTATTGGCACCATCATTAGTCACGCAAAGCGCACTGAGGTTACGGATCCATCATTGAATCGAAACTGCTTGTATGCTTTTCGTTGAATGTAGCTTCACTTTTTTTGTTAGTCTTGGCTTCGCTTTTTCATATCTACTAAGAATCTAGGTTTTAAATTCAAAGCGTGAAAAATTTCCGCGCACCAGTATACAGCGTGTTCGAGCAACTTGCAAATAAAGAGAAAAAACGCAGAGGCTTTACTTTCGGAAAGAGCGGCAAAAATAGCAGTAACTTCACTTTTCTCATTTGAATGTTAGGGATCTAGGTTAAAAGAAAAAATTCCAAAGCGAGAATTTCAAGCGCATAACACGTGACGCAAACTATCTTTCAATAACCAATAGCTAATAATTCAATAACAATAACGAGATAATTGTAATTAATAAATTAATTAACAGAAATCATACATGGAAGCTAAATGAAATCGGTAATCTCCGCGCTAAAACAGAAAATAACAACTCTTGTGAAGTCATGGGTCATAAAAAAGCTGTTGCGCGTACGCACGCCTGTAATCGGCGTAAAATGCTTATGCCGAGTGCTGATCGTGCGCATGCGCTAACGTAGGTGGTGCCGATATAACCTCCAGAGGGCTAAAGCGCCGATGGTGAATTAGCCATTACGCGTACAACTTGGTGAATTTTACTTCAGATATTTAATGTTATAAAGTATAATAACATCCTAAATGCCATATATGCTTATTAATAAACTACATTAATTTAACATTATTATTATTATTATATTACGTTTTTATTCTTTATTTGTTATTTTACATTATTTACAGTTAGTTGCCCCAATTCTTATGGGCAAATTTACACATAATATGCTTTTCCTAACATTGTCAGAGTATTCTGTAAATTTCACTGGTGGATGGAAAACTCTGTATGTTATAAGCCAAGCATGCAGAAAAAAAATTTGGGATTTTTTTAAAAGAAAGCCTTTATATCTTCCTGAATATTTTGAAAAATTTGCGAATTATACAAATATACATCAAATATAATCTATTTTGAAAGAAGTTTGAACTCATTCTATCATCTTTCTGTGAAGCGGGGTGGGTATCAAAATAATGTTTGTCTTCACAATCAATGATTTGAAGAGTGTCCCCTAAATGCTCTCGTGACAGATCTTCACTGTAAAATGTAGTTCGAGCCTATTGTTTACATGTTAAAAAATTTGAAGAAAAATCTATCCAAAATTTTTCAGATATTCAGAAAAAAAATATGAAAAGAAAATTTTTTAGAATTCTCACAACAATTTGGCCAGCCACTGTAGTTGCAGTACAAAATAAGCTCTCAACTTGCTGTCCAGATTCAGAACCCTTGGCCATCGGTTAGCTGTCAAATGTTTAAGAACATGCCGCCTGTCCCGCGACGCAGATGTACCAGAGGTCTTCATTTGGTTCCTTTTCTTTAGTCTCTCGCCGTTTGTTAAAATTTTTAAAGACGATTAATTCTACATTTTCTTCGATATACATTTGCATTTTTGTAATGGGATTTCTAGCGTTTTTCATTTATTGACTTT
>BGPR01052276.1:0-10637 GCA_013235015.1 Araneus ventricosus
TGGATGCATAATAATCAGATGGATCGTACGTGGTGTCCAAACTATATTACGCACTTGATATACCACTGACGTAATTTACTACTTTCTATTAAGAAATAGAAATTAATTTGAAATATATGATTAATTTAATTTAAAATTTATCGGTAACAATTTATCATAGCAAGATAAATTTTATATCAATCTATAGCGAAGTTTATTTAACTATTTTAGAGCTATTAAATTTGAAATTAGAATTACAATTACTTTTTAAATTTAAAATTACTGACATTTAGGTTTTCTAACAATGAAATAATGCTGTTTAGCGTCTCGCAGTGCTATGGCGCGAGTTTTATTGTTGGTGACGTCAGAGAGTTGCCGAGAGACAGATCTGGGCTATTATATCACTAATTTGTAGATGAAGATCTGTGAAATCAATTCGAAACAGTTTTTCTCAAACTTGATTATAATTAAGAAATTTTCTTTAAGAAGTTACCTGCGAGTTATCTATACTTTACCCAAAAAATAAACTTAAAAGAATCTTAAAAACTAAATGCATTTACACAATCACTTAGAAAAGAAATTATTGTTCCCCTAAGAATAGTTCTTTTGTTAAATAACAATTTTCATTTTGAAATTCAAAATTATGTTTAAAAAAAGCTTAAGTTTCAATTCTACTACTTTTTCTCAAAAAATAGTTGAACAATTCTTTTCCTTTCTCATTTAAAACTAAGTAGAAGTGCAAACAAATCCTTGCTGATTGTTCCGAAGCTCTTGAACTGAATTTAAGATAAATATTTTCAATCATCAAACTTGACTCAAGAGGATAGTTAAGATATTGTTTCACTTCATTCCTTTTCTTCTTAGCTTGAGGAGCCAGTAACAATACATTAAGTCGATGTGATACTCATATACGTTTTCGAAAACTATTTTGTAAAAGGAAGTCTTCTTTGCTTCTCAATTTTGATTTTTTTGGCAAAGAATAAACATGGATTTTTGAAAGCTTATCTAAAACGAAGGTTCATTAAAAAAAAACTTATAAAAATGATGATTCGAGCTTTTAAAATCAACTATAGAAAATTTCCTGAAGCAAATTAAATTCTTTCATTTTTCAGATTAATTAGCAAATATGTAACGAAAAATTTCACAAAACTGTCTATTTATCTCTCTATCTATGTACCTCTGTCTCTCTTTATATCTCTGTCTATAAATGTATATAATATAATTTATTTACATGTTCTTTCTGTCATTATATTGCTTTTAGATAAAATATTTTTTTTGTGGAAAGTACGATTAATAAGTAACCAAACATACTAATGGGAATTGCATGAGAACTAAACTTCTTTTCCATGGGAAGTTTAACTCCGGCATTCATTGAGTAAGTATCTTATGCAAATTTTATGAATCTTATTTTGCGCAGTGGGCATATTTCAATACCAAACCTTCGCTTTTACGGCAACTATAACATATTTAAGAGTCAGCATAAATTCCTAAATATTTATGTAATTCACCATTTCTTAGATGTCGTTTCTGTTTCCTTAAATTATCACTTATCTGTAATCATGAATTGTGGTGCTATTACTTAAGTATTTTAATGAATATCAGCATTAATGATATTCGAATATAGACAGTTACTAGGATAATAAAGTTTAAATCTGTTAAACCTTAATATATTAAATTCAAAGAAAATATATGAAATGACACTATTAGTGAAGTAATGTTTCGTCATATATCTACAATTACACTAGAGAATGAGTTTAACATGTTTAATTACTCCAGTGCTTTATAGTCATTTATAGTCATTTTCTGGAAATATATTCGTTCTAAAGACTAATACACTATGTTGAATTATTCAGTATATGCTATCAGCCCATAAAAAGTATGAGACAAAGGCCTAAAAACATTTTATTTCTATTTTTTCTTCGATTGAAGAAATTGTAGGTAATTTTTACTACAAAACTATGTTTCAAAAGAAGCTGTAAAAGTTTAGCTTCCCCGGGTATTGCATTTGTGGAATGAAAGAACAATGACAGTATATCTGACATATGGAATCGGAGTTCCTAAAATTTTACGTACGGTCGCGACAAAAATGTAGCCACCCAGCATTATTTCGCCGCTGTTCATTGTTTCTTAAAACTCAAGCTACCGTTTTACAGGAAATGACGTATACTAAAATATTCTAAGGTTGAAAATTTCAAAAGGGGTCGTCTACATATTTATAATTGCACTAACTTCAAAATTTCCAATGGCAACACACATTTATCAGCAGATTTCAAACCTGCATGAAACGTTATACTCGGATACCGAATTTCATTATCTAAGCTCAATAACTTTTAACTCTATAAACAAATAGAATTTTGAGTCTTTAATGCTGAAGTAAAATTTTCAATTTTTATTGATCTCTTGAGAGAAAATATAGTTTTTAACATAGAATTGTTTTGTTGTAATAGTTTGAAGTATTCTACACATTCTGCATTTATACTCTTGATTTAAAAATAATTTTCAGCACTTGAAATATTTTATGATAGGTGATGTCAAAAATGTTTGAATAGCAACACTTATAAATTTCAACAGTAATCGATGTAGATGGCTAATTCATAAGCCCATGCTAAATTCCAGCTTATTCATACATACACAAATTTTCGCTGTAATTCTATGCACTTAAGGGTACGGCATATGTTTCGAAGCCATTTTCATTATTAATGATAATCGTTAAACCACTTTATTTTACAAAATATAACTATATAATCATTTAACTATTTATATACATATATAAATTGAAATTTATAAATTAAAGTGGTGTAATATTACACAATTTATATTTTTACGCATCAACTTTTACCTATTGTAAAATGTAGATCATTACATTGAAAATAACATTTGAAATGCGAAATAATTTAAGATGCTACTACCGACATTTAAACGCAAGCAGAGATGTTCTTTATCTAAATGTGGAGATGACCACTTTTATGTCGAGAACACAAAATTTTATATATCTTCAAATCTATTAATGATATATTAGCCAAATATATGCTGGTCTGTTTTATCATGAGAAATTTATTTATGGCATCCAAAAAGGTGGCCGTTGAAAATGTTGAAGTTAGTGCCATTTTAAATATGCAGCGGGCCCCTTTTGGAAATATTCAACCTTAGAATCTTTTAGTATACGTTATTTTATTTTCTGTAAAACGGTATCTTTAGTTTTAAAAAGCAATGAACAACGGCGGAATAATGCTAGGTGGCTCCTTTTTTCCCCACGACTGTACCATAGAAGTTCGTAAATCACTATGGGCAACACAAGTGCATATTAACTGATATCGCAACTATTACATTTATATCCATCGTAATATATTTTAAAAATAATTATTTTTGTTACACATTACTTTACATGTGGATAAGTTCTTCTGTAAGCAGCCCCGATTTCAAATTGATTTTGAAAAAAGATTCATAATTTTACTTTTTTCACACAAATGCTGCTCATATATGAGTTCACGTTATTTAAGAAACGTTTTATGACAAATCGAAATAGAAACATTTAAATTGACAGTTAAACATTAAATTTAAACATTAAAAATAGATTATTGAAAAAAATCAACTATCACTTTTATACAGATTGTTTCAATAAAACGCGACCAAAATGCAAGGGTAGGTCAGGCATAAGGAAAGAGTAATTTTCATTTTCGCAATAGAACATGGGATCGGAAATGCAAAAGGGATTCGCTACAGGTGTCTCTTTGTCAAGGAATTAAGTTAAAGAAAAGGATACCTTTGACACAAAGCAAACTAAATGGAATACAAATTTACAATAGCACAACAGCCAATTTTCATGAATAACTACATGTGAAGCGTGTATTGCCTTAGACAGCAAGTCTTTTGTACACGTATTCATTCTCCTCTAACACTCCTCAAATTTTCGAAAGGTTTGTTGCTGATAGTGCGTAATCCTTGTCATTATCATATCTGTTTTGCCCTATACGAGTTGTAATGTTCTTATTTATGCATCTGTGTTGTTATGCTATTTTAAATATGTATTCCACTCAATCTGTGTTCTTGTGCTATTGTAAATATGAATTCCACTCATTCTGTACTATTCTTTTCTCTTACTTAATTCCATGGCAAAGAGCCCCCTGTAATGAATCCCCTTTGCGTTTCTGATCCCATGTTCTATTGAGAAAAGGACTTGTTTTCATATGTTTGACGCACCTTTTCATTTTGTCCACGTTCTTTGAAACACCATGTATACGCCATTTGCTTCAGATAGTGGAAGGCGGTTTACAATTTCTGGAATGTTAATATAACAGCAGTGGAATGCTCTTCATGCGTTTCGATTTCATTTCTTTAATATTCAGTATAATACAAAGCCAGAGATTGAAGTAACCCTGTCACGTGGTTTGGTTTGGCTACGAGCCAAACAGACTCAGACAATCTGTCTACGCCTATGAATTAGCATACACTGTTTTCAATCTTTGGTGATTTGAGTTTCCTTTCTTTTATTATTTACGCTGCCTCACCCACGCGTGGTAAAAAAAAAATAAGTTATCAGTTTAGATCCATTATAGTATTCTAGCTTCGCCGATCAATTAGAAGCTTTATTGAATCAACGGAAGATCTTCGTACATCGTTAATTCAACAAAAGATAAGTATATTTAATTTTTTTACTAATTGCATTTGTGGTGCCTATAATCGCTATTTGTTATCGTTAATGCTTTCTACTAGTTGTTTTTAAAGTTCTGATTTGAGTGTTGGTAAATGAGTTCTGCTTCTTAAACTATTAAAAATAATTCTTTTGTTAAGTTATTAAAAATAGTTTTCTTAAGATTTGAATTTGATTTTGCATTATTTTAATTCAAATGAATCTTTCTTAATTTTTGAATTTGTGGTGCATTCTATTGCAAAGAGTATCTTTAAAGTTTTCTACAAATTGCTTTTAATTTGTTGTTATGTGAGTGTTTTAAAAATGTTTAATTAGTTCTGATCTGAGTGTTGGTAAAAAAGAGTTATAGTTCATAGAATTCGGGACTCTTATATTGTTTACTTTTAATGTTCATGTATATTTACATCTAAAATTTACTGCAAATTATAATTTCTTCATTTCCTAAGCACTTCTTCAATGTGATTGAGATTTTCTATTAAATTTTGTCTAACAGGACGTTAATATAACTAAACTAAACTAAACCTTTTGTTAGTATATCTGTGACAATCAGATCTGAGATACTTTTGGCGGGTTAAAAGTCATTCTAGGACTGGCACAACAGTATATTTTTAAAGCTTATTCTATTTTATTAATATATTATAAGCATACCCAACATCTTGCCGATAAAAATATTAACAGATGCAAATGTTTAACACTGCTTAGCATTTATACTCATTTTACTGGTTTTCCATATCAGCTGAGGAAGCTAACTCTTTCGAATAACGTTGCTCACGTTTCTATTATATGATTGCGGATAATACAAGCGATATTCAAACGGCTAAGCAATAATATGGTTAAGTGAGTGTTACTCGAGAGCAATTAGAAGCCTGATTTCATTTGATACAATTTATTAAATTGATAGTTAAACTCGTGAAAGTGTCTTACTCAGCCAAAAGTCTGATATATGATTCTATAGGTACGCTCATGCTATACGATATTTCAACCAAAATATCCTATGGTAAACTCGTAGTCACTGACTTGCACTGCAACAAAATAATATAGGTTATTATAAGTGGAGCATATTGTTATGAAATAGTTAAGTAATCCGATTTGATTATACTGGGAATAAAAAAATACCTTTTTTTCATTTATCAAGGACATTTTAACGGTTTTAGGGTATCTTGGGGCTGCTGATTTCTAGCTTTACTTTTTTCCAAATGGTTTTTGAGATAATGCATATTATCAACATTTCAATCGTGTATGTAGTAGGGTGGGCCGAAAAAAGTCAAAACTTTTTTTTCGTGTTACTATACAGAGAAAAAAAAATTGTGAATTGTTGAGAAATAAAACGAGGAAAAAAATGAATCAAATTGCTTGATATCTACAATCTCGAATATGCCTTAGAAGTCCCAAAAAGTGGCGAAATTAGACTGTTTGTTCATTAGTTTTTAAAATTTCTCTTAATCTCTATATTATAGTATTCGCTGTTAAATACTTCTTTCAATTTTGTCAAATTGGTCAATAACTTTATGTGAGTGATTCATTTCAAAATATTCATTGTCAAAAATATGTGAAATTACTTTAATATGCAATTTTTAGTTCCTAATCAACCTTCAAACATCATTTTGTCGATTGAATGCAGCAGTCCAATGCATATGCATAGCAAAAGTCAAATAAAAAAAGAGAACTACAACATCACATAGGAATTACATTTTAAAGTGAGAAATGAAAAGTAAATACACATCGATTGGTGTCCCTCGATGAAGTGCCCAGGCTGGATTCTACTCTAATTTTTCTTCAATCGGTTTGTCGATTAAGTTCCGTAAGTTTGTTGCATTTTTGTAGAATGCATAGAAGGAGATTATTTATAAATTCATTTATTTTTAATGTTTAGGATAGCATATGCAAAACTAAGCTCCAAAATTAGAATATTATTTGTTAGTTCAAAACGCACGCCAAGTAACAAAAATTAAAACACCTTTAAAAAAAGACTTCGGCTACCAGGACACCAAAGTAATGGTACAAAGATATCAAGGAATGTGTGACACACGCAAATGGCGGCAAATTACTTCTACTCCAACTTCCATGAAGTAACTGAACCAGGTTAACCTTCTCGTAGCGAGAGAGGCGGGCCCAGGCGGTCTAAAAATTTCCCTGTTAACAGCGGCGAAGGCCGTTTTGAGACGGTTGGCTTCTTTTGAGGGGAGGTGAGGCCCTGAGATCGCTTCGGAGATACGCGCGGTAGAAGGTCCAATTATCCTTGCCAACCGCAGCCCGTTTCCGAGCGCATTAAGGGAAGATTATAGCAGGGGTTGGGGTTGTGGGGTAAATGACCACCCATGTTGGGAGAGTCCAATTCATGTCGCATCCTCCCAAGAAGGTCCGGTTTTGAAACTACGAAAAAGGGCTAGAAGATAAAAGTCAAAAGTCGCCTCGGAATTAAAGAGTTAATTAATTTTCATTTTATTGGTCTAAATGCAACATCATCAGGTATTTTTACAATACCATTATGATTTTTCTATTTATTTATTGAAATTCATTTCTTTATTTCGTTCATTAAAATTGTTTTAAATTTTATTCTTTGACTGATTTACATTTGGCATAGATTTTATGTAATTTCTGCATAGATTTATCTTCTGATTTATATATTGATCACTCTTTAGGATTAAGTTGATTTATATATTTGAGACAGAGTGCCAATGCGACTTGTGTGATACGTACATATTACTATTTTCACTTTATCTGGAAATCTAGATCTAATCTGAAAAAAAGAATGCCGGATTCGGAATCAACAGAACGGAATTACTCTAAAAAATCAGGAATATTGTAGTCAAAAAATTAGTGTTCACCAGTATTAATTGCGGATACTTAAGAAATTAATCAATGCAAACAAAATGAGAGATTCTCACGTGCCAAAACTGTAACAATTACTAATTTAATACTGTAGAACAGCATTTATGCTATTCCTTTATACAATGTGAAGGTGAAAAGGAACAAATTTCCACATTAAGAGTTATAGTATTGTGCTATATAAATACGGAGGGTTTCATATTTTTTAGTGGTATAAAAACTCAAAGTAGGGGAGAGTGGGGTAAAACCAGTTACCCTTGATTCAGGCAATATTAGTTCTTATTTATAGCGGACAAATACTTAATTTACACTCTACTAATCAAGAAAAAGGAACACTCATAACGACGTGTTTCAGCTGTTGAATTCACAGTTTCTGTGAAGGTTTATTTGTTTTAAGACATCAGCTCTCTAATGTGTGTTAATTTTAAACTATCCATACTTAAAACTCCTTACACTTTCTTTAGGATTAAGTTGATTTATTGCAAGGGTTTAACTTTATTATTGATTTATATATTTGAGACAGAGTGCTAATGCGATTTGAGTTTTACGTACATATTACTATTTTCACTTTATCTGGAAAACTAGATCCAATCTGAAAAAAAGAATGCCGGATTCAGAATCTGCAGGACGAAATTACCCTGAAAAACAGGAATATTGTTGCCAAAAATAAGTGTTCACCAGTATTATTTGAGGATACTTAAGAAATTAATCAATGCAAACAAAATGAGAGATTTGGATGCGCCAAAACTGTAACAATTACTAATTTAATAACTGTAGAACAGCATTTATGCTATTCCATTATACTATGTGAAGGTGAAAAGGAACAAATTTCCACGTTAAAAGTTATAGTATTGTGCTATATAAATACAGAAGGTTTCATATTTTTCAGTGGTATAAAAACTCAAATTAGGGGAGAGTGGGGTAAAACCAGGTATCCTTGATTCTGGCGCCATTATTTTTCCTATCCAGCAGACAGATACTGAATTTATACTCTACTAATCAAGAAAAAGGAAGTCTCAGAATGGCGTGTTGCAGCTGTTCAATTCAGAGCTTCTGTGAAGGTTTATTTGTTTTAAGACGTCAGCTCTATAATGTTCGTTGATTTTAAACTATTCATACTTAAAAATCATTCAACTTTTAAAAACCATTTTTAGTCCAGCTTATTATACTTTTACTAAGGATTTATACCCTATCAAACAATAAGGATATACTACAATAACTGCACTGTTCTATTAGGTTTTTATAACCTCTGCACTCGGGGTAAAATCGGGTACTCCAAGTGGCGGAAGACAGGGACAGTCAGTATTGATGACTCCTCCAATTAAGACCATAAAAACACATCGGTTGATGATTGTTTATATTTTAAACATGAATTTTCTAATTTAAATAAAGAAGAAGGGTTAATCTAATGTAAAAACTGCCTTAGCTGTGCCCACGAAAGCTGCAGTGTCGCGGAGGAAGAAGACAACTAAATTGACATATAAAATAAAAACGATTATAATTTTACCACTGAAAATCCAGTTTTCCTAATTTCCCATAATGTTAACATGTGTACCCGGTTTTGCCCCACTAGTAATGTAAAAATAGATAGTTTGACTTTTTTTTATATAAAAATCATTGAAAAGAAAAGGAATGAAACTGTTGCTTTTCTGGAAAGATATATTGTACTTCGATAAACATTGAATATTTTAAAAGAATTTGACAAGCTCTCTGTCGAATATTTTAGCTCCAGCAGGCCCTCGAACCTTAGCTACCCGGTGTTACCCCAATTTTCCCCTATATGGTCTGATCAATAAGCCTATTTATCACTTGCCTAAGAATTATTGACTTCAATTTTAAATTATTTAGTTCGTATGTATATTAAAAGATTTTAATTCACAGACGTTGGATAAAAAAAGTAAAATAATATAATATTTTCCGAAATAAAGTTTTACTAAATTCGTGAAAAGATTTTACTTTTCTTAGGGAATGTAAATTAATGAGTGAACTAATCAGTAGAGCTATTTAGCATTACAGTAAAATCATTAACCATGTTCTTGGAATTCAATATTCTTTTAATTTAACGCTTTATTTTCTGAAAAAGGAAATGAAGAAAGCCCTGGAACTTCTAAAGTTAATGTATCCTTTTAAAGAGATTAAAATTATACCTTTTGTGAGTTGGTTGAAATAAGCGATGCTTCATGAAAAGAGTAATTAATTCTAAATAAATTTTGTACTCAACTACACAAAGGATAAGAAAATGATTAAAATCTCCTAAATCTCTGCTACTCTTGATTGAATGAACGTCAGATGTTTCGGCTTTAAGGGTTTCTCCTTTCAATTTTGTGACATTGTTAAATATTTCTTTAGCGCCCTTATTTTAGTCTTCTATTTCTAACATAATGTATTATCTTCAGATTTCATCTCGATTCTATTAATGTATTTTCAATTAATCACAGAATGTCCTAAACGTGAAAAATTAGACCTTCTATTGAAACGATGACGATATCCTGTTATTCTTTTCATTGATTATAAAGCCAGTGTTTTGTCCTTTACTCGATTAGAGCTATTAAAAACTTCAGACATTTCTGAAAATGCTTGATGAAAGGCTTTAATGAAACCAGAAGAAAAATAACTACATTTTTTTTTTTATTGTGTTAAAGTTATATAATTAATTATTAATATATAATATTTAACATAATTGATGATAAGCTTTGCGACTTTTTGAGCTACAATTAAATCTTCAGAGACACAGTGAGAAATGTAGCTCATTCTATCATCTGTGTTAAGATTTTTAATTGTTGAGAACAGTTAAAATCTTTAAGCTTTTTCCATCTTTGGAGTCCAGTAAATAAAGATAAATTCCAATATTTTTTTAAAAAAATTCTTCATTTGTTATTTAATTAAGTTTGTGTTCGAGAACAATCGATGAAGTTTAACAAATGGACGAACCCGTAAGAAAATGTTAGACATGGAAACATTTAGAGAACATTCTTTTCTTACAAATGGTGTATATTACTTCAACGTACAAAATAAATCCAAGTAGTTCATTATTCCTTCAAGTATACGACCATATATAAATTTGTACGAAATTATGTACAAATATAATATAAATTTTAGAAAATTCTCATAAGCAGAAAAATATCAGTAGCTAATACATAAAAATCAGAAACTTACCCAGAGATTAAATTGAGGCATT
>BGPR01052277.1:0-10636 GCA_013235015.1 Araneus ventricosus
AAATTATGTATAAAATATAGTATAGCAGAACAAGTATAATAATTAATCGTTAATGAATAATACACACTATAATTGTTGGATTCTCTTTTTCTTCCAGGTTCTTCCTGGTCTGTATGTTGGCAACTTCAGGGATGCAAAAGACCAGGAACAACTCCGAGCCAATAATATTACCCATATAATATCCATCCATGACAATGCAAAAAAAGTTCATGAGGTAACTATTTTTAGTTGCCTTTTGGAGTTATGTTTTTCTTTTCTTTTTTTGCATCGTACAATTTTATAACTATAAAGTTTTTAAAGCTGAAAAGGGGCATTGCTTCTGTCAGCATATTAATTCAGTAGATGCTGATATGGTGTTTCACTGAAAGCTGAAAAATTTCATGTTTAACTGACCTGCAGTGGCAGCTTGTCAGCTCAGAAACGAACAGTGCTGCAAAAAATATTCCTCAAGGGAATACACTTGAAATACATTAAAAAAAAAAAAAAACCAGCTTTACCTCCAAATAGCTCAAAATTTTTTATTCTTATTATCTGAATTATATTTTAGAAAATTATTGGCGCATCTTTTTACGGTGAGTGACTTATAACAAAAGAAAACTTGCTATGTTTTAAACAGGTGCGTTTCCATCGAGGCAGCGTAAGAACGAAACGAAAACGCAGCCAATGAGAAAAAGCGAAAGCAAATCAAGAGAGCAAAGGTGAACTTAGGGGGAAAGAAGCATCAGTTGATCGAGCGCCAGACCAGAGATGCCGAAAGTACCGCTGAGGCAGAGCTAAGTTCAAAGGTTTTGATTTTCGCCTCCTAATGCATTGTTTAGCTGTGCGCTGTGAGAGAATTTTGATGCTTTTCTCTGTGCAACCCTCATCCTATGTCTCTCTTACTTGTTGATTCATTCGCTGTCTTCTTTTTTCTTTTTACTATTATTATTTTCATTTTCGTTGATTATCGAACTCTCAGATTGGAAAAGTAAGCAAATAGTTGAAAACGAAATTACAAGTCCTTAAAATAATTTCAGGAGATGCTACGTCTCTGCAGCCTTAATGGACAAGCTGCCACTGCTGCTATGGTTCGTTTTTCTTATATGTACTTTTTTGAATTGTTTCCAAAATCGCATTCCCCCGACCAGGAAACATTAATTTAAGCATAAAGTATCTATTTAGTTCATGAAATAGTAATTTGTTTTTAGTCATTTTGTCACGTTAAGAAAAGTTGCAAATATATCTTCTTTCATAAATTTTCATTTTAAAAAAATATTTGCTTAATTGACTAGTGAGTTATAATTAATGTTATCTTATTTTATCATAGGCTTATCTTTCATTATTTTCTTTTGTATAGTAGTCGACTCAATCTTTTAATTTTTAAATCGGATTTCCATCAAGTTTTGTAGCAGTAGTACACAACACACATTGCTTTTATTAAAAAAAAAAAGACACCATTTTTATTTTGCTGTCAAATCTCTTACAACCGGCAAACAACTCTTACACTCGATAAGACCAGAACCAGTGGCAGTTCATCTATTAGGGCTGCAGAACCCCCTGAAATTATTATTAAACTTATATTTTTCGTTTTTAATCTTATTTGCTTACTTTTCCACTCTCAGAGTTCAATGACTTACGAAAATGCAAAAAAAAGGCATAAAATGAATCCAAACGAAGAGAGACGCAGGTCTGAGCTGCAAAATAATCTACCCTCCCGAAATCCGTTCATTGAGCAGAAAATCCGGATTGAAATAGCAATTCTTTCTCCCTTTACCTTATACGGGCTATGGGCTGAAAGTCAACACAGCTCTGGCTGGCACGGAGCCGACTCAACGAAAAAAAAGATGCTCTTTTTAATATTTTTTTCCCCTCACTCTCATACAAGTTGCAATCTCATTGGCTGTTTATGAGTTTCGGTTCGTGTTTGCGACGACAGAAAAGCAAATAATACTATTCTAAAATTTTTAGAGTATTTTAGTAAAAAATGTATTTAATATGTTTTAGCTTAAAAATAAATTTTCTGTATATGAGTTATTTGATATTCATTTTTGAAAAAGTGTTATCGAGTGAACTGGGCAAGGAAGAAAGTGTATATGTGGAACACCATTTTTATTTTTATCTTTTCGTCAGAGGAATCGTCAAATCAATATTCACTTTAATTTTTGTTAGTAAAACTAATAGAAAATGTCATATGCTGGTTATTTACTTTGTTTGAAAAGCAGGAAATTTCACATCTGGATTTGGAATAAAAAAATTTGGCCTACTTGGGGATAAAGTAGCTTTTAAAATAGTATTCTCTTCATAAACATTTTTTTTTGCAGCCCTCCTCGTTTCTGAGCTCACGAGCCGCCACTGACCAGAACATCGACTTTTTATGAAAATTTAAACCCTAAATCTAGACCTGTGAAATATGAGAAATATGTAAACATCTTATCATTACCTTGCTTAATGCTGGCCAACTTACGAACGTGTATTAGAAAATAAACATGCCCTAGGAATGATTTCGATGAAAAAATAATGAGCACGACGTTTAGAACAATAACAACAAAGGGAAAAAAAATCCACGAAAATAAATTGAAGGTCTTGAAACAGCCAGACCCTGCAGCTTTTTTATATTTCGAGAATAAGCGATCCGAAAATTTGTGACAAAATGCTTAAATGACTTCAGATAATGCAAACATCTTCAGGTCATGTCATGAACATTTCGAAATATCATGAATCATATTTCGTAATAATTTGCATGCTCAGTCTATTTACTATTTTTAAAGCTGCCGATTTGTGACCGAGAATTTAGCGCCATCCTCTTTCCTGCATACACCTCGACAAAGTATTGAAGTTTTATGAAATTTCTACAGCCATGTTCGTTATCTGTATTGGTTCGTAAAGATATAAAACTTAAATCTTCATAGAAGCTCTCTAAAACTCTGCGACAGACATGTAAGAACGCATGCGCTTTAAGTTATATTGTTACACTGAAAATATTTGTTTTAAATATGGTTTTTGAATTATACAGTAACGTACGAATTTAATTTCGGAAATCACTCCGCGAAAGCTTTTGTGCTTTTCATGCTGTTATGATTGGTAAACACTAGGAAAAAAAACCCGAACGTTAGATTTTCAATTCTCTGTATGATGTGCATCGAAATGTATGGTCTTCGAACAATGCTAATTTGAAGCCAAAGGAGATAGGTAGATCATTATTTCTTGTTATTCGGTAAGACACCTCTTTTGTTCAAGTACAGGGTGAGTCACAAGTCTCCATACAAATGGAAAAAGCGGTGACTTTATTCGTACAAATGGGTATCATATGTTGCTACAGTTGCAGGATATGTTCCACATGTCTCCCGTCTATGTCAACAAACAATGACGCGCTCTAACCAATTTTGACCAGGATCATTCACATGCATGTTCAGTGTCCACTCACAGAACTCTATCCTACGGTGAGGATCGTCTTCTGTCAGATATTGCAACATCTGCAGCGTACATGGGTGCCACTTGTTAGCCCGCAAATTGCGCATGACACTGCTTTGACTGATTCCCATTTGCGCAGAGAGACGTCGGATTCTGGTCATTGCTGTGTGTTGACGTACCTTCATCTGTTACCGTCTTTGGTCTTCCAGATCTGCTTGCATCGGCGACGGAACCGGTCCTTTTGAATTCCATGATAAGTTTTGCTACGGTCAGGGTCGGATTTAGCCTTTGAACAGCTCCGTGCAAAAGTAAAAAATTGCGCCCCTAGGGAACTACAATTACATTACACCACCTGCATCAGCGTGTTTAGAGCCATTTGGCTCCTTTCCGGTTTGGATAGATGGAGGTGAATTTTATATTTTAGAAAGGACAAAAACAAATAACAGGTACAAAAACAAATAATAATGGAAAAGAAACATACACTGGACAGAACAGCATATAAAACAAAACAAAATAGAAAAAAAATACGTAGAGGAAAAAAAATATAATAAGAGTCATAAGTAGCCGGAAGTGTGTGTCAGTCTGGGTGGATGCGTGCTCCGTGATTATCGTCTACAATGAGATTATTCTCATCGCATATGAAGCGCATTAGGAGTTGAAGTCGGGTTCTTGATAAGTTATTCGTGAGAATGTTTTTCAACCACTGTAATTTAAGTGACACTGTAGGAATTTGGAAATGCCAGGAGAGGGTAAACCGACATTTTGTGGCATAGTGCATTGGATCTCCTTTTTCTCCGCACGAGCAGTTGTCACGTGTTCGAAGATTGAAGGGAAGGGCTGTGTCCTGTAACTAACATTAGCTCTTCTCTATTCCATCCTACTGGCTTATTTGAGACCCTAGGCACTATATCATGTGTACTGCGGCCAGTTTCTCCGTTATCCCAGTTGTCTTACCAGATGCTTAAAGCAGCTGACCTAATCTCAGATTTTAGGTAGGAAAGTGTCTTAGGTAAAAGAAAGGGTCGCCTTTTGTGATGGCTTCTTTGGCTAATTGGTGTGCGCATTCATTGCCTAAATAACCGACGTGGGCTTTAAGCCATCTCGGGTGAATGTGTTTATGGGAGAGCAAAAGGGTTTGAACCTCTCGGACCATACTATGGTGGGACTTAGGATTAAGTATGGCCATCAAACTTGGCAAACTGTCTGTCCGAATTTTGATTATGGAACTACAATGTAAGCATGCTAAAAAAAAAAGTTATATGGTCTTTTTAACAAACGTCTAAAAAACAAGAGTGTGACGCAGTAATTGACACAAATGCTTATAATAATAATTTTTTACTTAAGATACTTCATTTAAAAAAACAGTTAACAGGAGTATAATTTAGCCGAATTTTTTTTTATGAACTTTTAGTTCAGAGAATTCTCAAATTAGTTCAGAAACATCTGAACTGTTACTCAGTTGATACTCAATTCCTAATATAGCGAGGTTTGACTATCTTGTTTGAGATGTTGTTCGCAAATAGTTCTTGATTATTTTTAGTTTGGAAAAACTACGTTCCCCGAATGCAACACTTATTGGAAATGTTAGTAAAATTCTTAGAGCAATGCTGAAGTTCGGAGCAAAATTCATTTTTGTTATAAATTTCAAAACAATCAAGGGTGGTAAATTTTTATCCAATAGAGAACACGCACAACTGTTATTTCATCATAAAGTTCCAGACTGTTTATTTCCGATGATTCTCCATCTGTTAAAATGGTTTCCAAATCTTTGCAATTGGCCAAAGTTACATAAGAGCTAACATCTTTTAGTTCATATATATGATAGAAAAAACAGAAGTAACTGTTGTGACGTTGCTGCTGAAAAAATCTTTGTTCTAAAGAAATTATTGCAGGGTCAACCAGGTGGTAACAGAATTCAACTTTGTATTTTTCCTGCACATCTATTATGGCCTCATCCCAATTTTCATAATCAAATTGTCTTTTTCGCCCACGAACTTGATGTCTAGGTATTGATTCAAAATTTTTATCTGCATCTACTTCGGGTGCCATTTCGTCAGCATCGACAAGGATGGCATTAAAGTGATTGTCCCATCTCAAATTCCTAAAAAAAAGAACAGAAAATTTTTGGAACTCTCCAAAAGTTTTATTGCCAATGCAATATCGAAATTTTTCCCCTGCATGAGTTTACTAATGGGATTGACAGATATGATTTAATACCTCATACCATATTACGACAGAACAAAGAAATTTGAATTGTTGTAGTATTTACGTAAGTAGCCCAGAAGCTTCATCTCTTATTGAACTATCTACACTAAATGCTGAGGACCATTTTTAAGGTGCAAGAATTTGGACTTAATAGGAATACAATGGTTCACAATCAGTTGCAGAGAATCGTGTGGCGTATAATCGTCGAAACTCGCATTTTATAGTGAAGATTCGGTCACGAGGGCATTTAGGGGGGCGACCAGAAAGCAATGAAGCCGAAAAGGGATTTTGGCTCACATCGTTTCACAGAAAGCTGATAATGAGTTGAAACTTTAATAAATGGTTTTGTTTAATGTTCATAATATTTACATGTATTTTCGTAAAAATAGCACGAATATTCGAGGAGATATAAAAGTTTCTTTAAAACATCCCAAATTTTTCCGCGTGTTTTTTGTTTATAGCATGCAGAGTTTTCAACCAAATTGTACGAAACTTACAGAATACTTGACAATATGTAAAAGCAGCATTGTATCAAAATTTGAATTAGATAATTTGAATATTGCAGGAAATATAAGTATTTGTAGTAAATAATTTTTTACTGCGCATGTGCGAAACGTAGTTTAATTTTTCTTGTATAACTTCAGAGCCAGGTATATAGAGCAAATTATATAAAAATTCCAGTTCAATACTGTTAATATTCAGAAAGATATTGGTATTGCAGCGATGTGAATTTCGGTACACTCTAAGAGAAGCTAAATGATAAGGGCCCATGCACAAACTGAAATTTGTTAAGTTTGAATACTCGAATAGTTATCATCGAAATGAAATTCAAATTATGTATTTAATTTACTAGTATACATGTGTATTCAGGATATTCAACTTTCATAAAATTTAATATTAACTGTTTGAAGATTCAAGTTTAATAATTTCAATTTGTACATGGATCCTTATGATTTAACTTCTCTTAGAGTGTACCGGTAAAATGTGAGTTCCGACGATTGTATGCCACACGATTCTCCGAAACCGATTGCAAACCATTGTATTCTTATTAAGTTTAAATTTTTCGCATCTTAAAAATGGTGCTTAGCATTTGGCCACCAGTGTACATCTTTGTTCTTGTAAATGCTAAGCAATGCATTTGACCGATTTGATAGCTCAGCGGCTTTATAACATCAATTCGACTTTCCCATCTGGTGTCGCTGAGAGGTTTCAAGATTAGTTGTTCAAAGTGCTTCAAAAAAATGGCCCTTCTGAAAGTCGATGAAGAAAAAAATTAGTACAATTTTTGGACAATATTAAAAAAGTTGGCTCTTTCTAATGATGATTTGGCCTTAGCATTTACCAGGTAGTAAAGTTTTTACCTCGATTTACATAACAACTTTACGGGAAAATAACGTTTATTCCGAAAAAGTGACCTTATTTTACTTAATTACCGACACGCGTATAATTATTGAACAGATTTGAAATTGATCTCGTTGTGGAGGGTATTAAGTAACGTTTCAGTAGTATAAAAAAACTTTTCTGTAACCATTCAACTTCCGAACTTTCAACAATTTTAGTACGGAACTTCGCTGAAAAAGGTGAAAAAATCGATAAAACATTGAATAAGGAAAAATCTGCATTGAAAATCGAAAAAATTGCTTCGAGGTGTTTCGGCTCCTGTACTGGGCCACCTTTGTGCCAAATTTCGTACATGTGGGCGAAGCGGTCTCTGCGCTGTACCGCACACAGACAGATACACAGACATTGATTTTTATGCATATAGATTACTGGAGTAATGCCTGGAAAATTTTTTGGTCATTAGTACGTAAAATTAGATTGCTTTATTGTTTTTTAGAATTTTTTCAGAAAGTTCTCTAATTAATTCAGAAACTCCTTTGCGATTTTTTTCTAATTTTGCTTTGGCAATTTTGCGCCTCTCGATTTTTTTACTCCGTGCCGGGGCACGGACCAACCGACTGTTCGTCCGGCCCTGCTACGGTGTCATGGGTTGTGTGCGTTGCACTTAAAGTGCGCGCTACATGACGGCTGGTATCACTCCCAGCGAACAGAATAATTTCAATCCGTTCGTCCTTCGTAGTACCATCTCTTTTCAACTGGTTCACCTTCCTCAAAACGAAATTAGTCTCCGCTTTCACAATTTGTATGGAGACTTATGACTCACCCTGTATAATAGAGATAATGTCATGTATAGAACCAGCGTGAAGTGTATTCCGCTCCACTTTCTCGTATACTGACATAAAATGGCGCGCTTTGTGCTTCATATTATGAAGAAGAAATCCAAATATGATTTTGGAGGTTTTCTTTCGACCGATTGGTCCAAAATTTGGTAGAGATTTCACTTTTAGTCACATAACACCACAGCATACCCCCGAACTCGGCGCCTAAACGGCACCCTGTCGGTTGGATGAATATGTGTGAAACTTTATTGAAAAGCAAAAGCAAAAAGAAAATAAATAAATAAATAAAAATAATACAACATTAGGATATAAATACACTTGAAAGGGAACATAATTATACATGAACAAAGAAGAATAAAATAACACATTGAGGATTACAATCCGAGTATAATATAAAAATTTACAAGGGGAGTTATCAAATTTGAGTGCAGTGAAAGGGTTGAATGTTTCATTTAGTTACATTTTTTCATGCAGTTGCAGCTCCATGATTCGGGGCCGATAGTGGTGTTCGATGCGACGAAAAAGAAGAATTGAATAACGTATTACACCGGTTATATTAATGAAAATTGTCGCAACCATCCTAAAAATCGTGGGACTGTTTTTTTTTTTTTTTTTTTTCTGCCTTGTTATTTGTACTGAGGGATCGCTGGAATTGTTACTCAAGGGTTGGCAGTGATGTGAAGGGTGATTTTTTCGAATGAATTACGGAAGAATTGGTGGTGGCTGGTTAGTCACAAGACTACATATCAAATTTCATTTTTCTAAGTCCTTGCGGTTTTGAGTCATCGTATTCACATGCGGGTGAATAAACAGGTCGACAGACGGTCAACCTTTTGTCGGATTTAATCCAAGATTTGGTACACATTTATAGTTCTAATGATAAAACCATATACTAAATTTTATCCGTCTATTTTGTGTGTTTTAGTTGTCTAGTTCACAGTCACACGGACGCGCAAACAAAGTCCTCGTCGAGAGATAACAGTAACCGTAACAGAGTGTAAACGGATTTCGGTCCAAAATGTGACAGAATCTACAATTTTGGTGTGAAGACAACATATCAAATTTATCAAATTCCGTTTTTGAGTGATCATGTTCACAGGCAGGCATAATTCAAAAATGCTTTCTTCGGACTCGTGGAGATCTTAAATGTGGAGATTCGTCAAAATCTCGAGATCGAATTTTTTGACGATGGCAATTTCTATTTCTATATTTCGTATACGAGAAAGTAAAAGAACTAGTAATAATAATATATTGTCGAAATGGGTGCTTGCACAGCTATATAAATTCGTGAATTAAAATAAAACGCACACTGGCTATGTATTTCTGCTTAGTTACGAAATTTGCATTTTCTTCTGTTGAATAGATAATAGAATAAAGCAGTGGATAATGTGGCATGATTGGTAGAAGCAATTAAATAACCCGATGTTACAGAACAAGCAATTTGCAATTGTTCTTATTAATCCGAAGAAAATAATCTTGCGCCCTGGGCAGGAAGGATATTTTCTGAAAAAAAAAAGGTCTTCTATAGGAGACGAATATAGTAAAAGAAAAGAAATAGTAAATAATAAAAAAATATTTTTAAAAAAAAAAAAAAAAAAAAAAAACTAAAATAGTTATAGGATTTAAACAGGAATGTAAGATTAACGTTTAAAAGTATATTTCACGGTTGTTTCGGTTTGGTTCGAAAACATGTTTTCGTGTTACGCGATTTTTCCGACGCAGTTTTACATTTACACTTCCTGATCATAGTTTTATACTAAAACAACTTATTCGCTTATAGAAGCTCAATCCCATAAATGGGAACTGCTGCTTCCTGACAGTTGGATCAATGGTTTTGTCACCTGTTAGGTAACAAAAATTTTGTAATAAAGAGAAAGAAATAAAAGCAAAATCTCCAGCTTTGGTGCTATTCCTAGATTTATCAAAAATCAACATTAAGTCATTTTATTTAATTTAACACCTTCTCAGTTCGAACTCGAAATGCATCTGTAAATCAATCAGAAAACAAAAAGATGATCGACGAATCGTTCAACTAAAACCTCTCGAAATAAGGCAACGTAATACCACTTCGTGCTGCCGTCTTTGGGCAAGAAAAGCAAACTCCCCTCCCTGTTTTCAAGATTCGCTAATAGTCCAATCAACGAAGGGTTTGAAAAAAACAAAAAATAATATAGTTTTGGAAATTGGTACATATGTTTGTGAGGAGCTTATGATAAACATATTAAAAGTCCCCGGTCCTGGGGGGTGAGCTCGCCGCGCCATCTTGGATTTCATCCCCCCATTTTTAGCTTTCCCTGAATATCTCGAAAACTATTCAGTTTACAAATAATTTAACAAATTAAAGAGCGTAAAATTCCCTACAAATGCATACTTTTATTTTTCTTCGAGCTTTAATAGTTTTGGAGAAAATGGGTCTCAAATGTTGCCGCCATGTTGGATTTCCTTCCCTTTTCAGTTTTTCTTGAATATCTCGAAAACTATTTAAAATTACAATTACATATGAATTAACAAATTAAAGAGCGTGCGATTCCCTACAGATAGGTACTCTGATTTTTCTTTAGGTTTTAATAGTGTTTGAGATAATTGGTCTCAAAACGGATGAATTTGTAAAAACTCTTAATTAATAGTACAATAAACGAAGGGTTTGAAGAAAAACAAAAAATCATATAGTTTTTAAAATTGGCACACATGTTCTCGAGGGTCTCTTGTTGAACACAGTAAAAGTCCCCGATCCTGGGGGGAGAGCTCGCGCCCTCATCTTGGATTTCATCCCCCATTTTTAGTTTTTCTCGAATATCTCGAAAAATTTTCAAATTATAATTTATTTAACAAATTAAAAAGCGTAAAATTCCCTACAACTA
>BGPR01052278.1:0-10636 GCA_013235015.1 Araneus ventricosus
TCTGACGTTCTAACATCTCTATAATTTTCATTTTTTTCAGCTTGTAACTCGAACGTTTCTGTCGGATTTAAAACAAGAACGGTTAAAATATCTTTTTTCATTTTTTTAAATTAATTTTTCCCTTATCAGTTCAAACAGTTTTTTTTGCTAGCGAGATTTAACAGCGAGAGTTTCTCCGGACGAGCGACGTTCCTCGCGGCAGCTGACGTCATATGCTTCAATTCCCAGCATGCATTTCTACAATCAGATGTGTATCTTCTGTTTTGATTTTGTTTTCGTGTCATTGGTGGGCATTATTTTTTCCCAATTTTTGAAGTCACTGATTCCACGGGCAACGCTGTGCGCGTACTGCTGGTATATATGTAATAATCTCACTTAATTTTACTTTAAATTCTGATATTATATATTTTAAAATCTTATTACTATATTTATGTATTTCAAAATCGCTTTTCTTAAACTCCAGTTTCGATTTATTTCCCGCGCTGGAGGTATAGTAAATCTCTCGTTTGGCATATTTATTACTAAAAGAATATTTTAATCGCTTGCACATGCCCACAGAAAATCATGACGGCGTCTTCTTGGCACCATACTTTTCCCTAAAACACTTACGTAATTTACTAAAAATAGCTATTATTCCCTTCACTTTGATCACGTGTCTATATGTTAAATCCCTTCTGTTCGCTTTTTATTTGAAACTTAAACCAAGATGTACGTACAATCCTTCACTCTCCCATAATAAAAGGAAATTAGAATCTAGCTCGGCTTTTTACTGACTACAACCGCGAAAACATTTTATATATATATTAATAAATAACTATTAAATAAAAGTCTTTAAAAAGTCTAAATAAGTAACTAAATAATCAAAATTTTCTGTTTTATTATTCGACCTGGTTATAAGAGGCCGCGTTCCACACGTTTAGAATCACTGACTTATTTTTACAAGAAAATAAAATGCGACATTCGCAAAAAACTTTTGATGCAAAAGTTGAGACTTTCACATCGCAACACTTGAAAGTTCTGAATGGCGAAACAAAGACTTCATTTTCCAGCGATGCCATCTGCAACGGACATCTCGCGCTTCACTACTCCGGACAGTTCGACCGAAGAAAGGAGAGTCAAGGTCAAACGTAATTCACCCGTTCCTCATGCCCCAACTGGTCCAGCATCTCGGAATGAATCCATCTTCCTCTCCATCGGGACGAAGAAGTTTCCTCGAAGGAAGAAACGAGTGGGCTTGTTTGTCGTCTAGGTATCGATCAGGTGTCTTTGTGCTGTCCTGTCACATCCAGTCGACCCTCGTTAATTTGTGACTGCACGGAATTTAAAGTTTGGGAATCATAGAGTGGGTTCCGTTTCCATGGTTATGTGCCCTCTTATTCTTTAAACTGCTGATGATCTTCCCAGTTGATTAGATCAGGATCAGCAAACTTTTGAGACACAAAAACCAGATATCCTCATAGCAACAATTTTAAAATTATTCGAGAGGCATAAATAGGGTTAGTGGACAGTCCGGATCTTCAGAACGTCTGGATTTGTGCCAGCGAGTGCGGCAAGAGAGAAATTTGGTCGCAATAGAGAAAAACTGATCTGAAAGAACTATCATTAATAGAGCTTGATGGCTAATATTTTTAATCTCCTTATTAGTATTTTGATGTTTGTGTTTGTGTAATTCCTTTTCGTATGATTATTTGCTTTTGTGTACTATCTCATTGGTCTTTTGTTTTGGGGGGATTCGGGCTATGAGAAGCTTTGTTTAGCGTAATGCTAGGCTTCTTACAGAAAATTTCCCAAATGTTATTTTGAATCCATTTCGAATAGTTCTTAGCCCTTGAAAAAATGGACTAGAATGGATTCCTTGTTTTGTTTTTTGTTTCTAGTTATATTCGATTCACTCTGGGATTATTTTTTATTTCTTTCTTTATTTATTTTTGGCTATCTCTGCATGATCTTGAATTCCATTGTTCTCTGTTTTTTTGTTTAGCTGCTGCATTTGAGCGCTTCTTAAACTTTGTCTTAATTTTATTAATTCTTTTAATTTTATCAATCTATTTTTTCGTAGATTTTTGTTTTTTAAATTTTATTTTGTTCTTATTATTTTTTGTTCTATTTTAAAGTGCAAATTTTGTTTTTAAATTTGTTTTATTTTTCTCGTTGATTTTTGCATGCTAGAGAAAAACTGACGTATTCGAAAAAGCCCGACGTCATTCCGACAAGAACAGCAATGAAAGAAATTCATTGTTTATGAGAAAGTGGATAAGCCTACTTATCCAGGTTGCAATTTAATAAGAAAATTGAGAGTTTTTGCAATTTTGTTTTAATTCTGTTTTTCATCGATTTAATTTTGAATTAATAAAAAATTAACAAAAATTGTATTTTCTTTACATTCTGACATCTGACGCGGAAGTTTGAAGAGGTGAGTGGCAGTTCAAGTGTTGTCTTCGTCATTTCACCGCGGTTCAAAATTATGAGGTCCACCCCCAAACGCCCTCCTGTTGCTTCAAAATGGGACGTTAATGTAACTTAATAAAGAATCGTTGCTAGTGTTGTGAAAGAGGGCCATCGGTAGTCATCTTTATACCATACTTTGACTCTCCCCCCCCCCGGAGTGTCCGGATTTCAACTAAAAAATTATGGTAACCCTAGGCATAAATGTATTTTAACAATCAAACAAAAAATAATAAATAAAGTAATATTGTCAGTGGGCTCGGGCCATGATATTATTTTTCATAAACACATTAATGATTTTTCGCGGCCCTTAAAACTGGCGCTAGGAGTATCTATACCTTCTTGCCCCTTCCCGGTCGCTACGTCACTTAATATTGCAACAAAACGTAGTATAAATAAAATAAGAAAAATAATAAAAATTTATCCATAACGTCGAAATCATTAGTTTTGTTGGTGCTCCAACAACGTTTGGAGGGTTTTGCTAAGTGTGTGATGGGAAAGATTTTTGATCTTTTTACCCAGATTAGTTGTAGAACTAATTCATGGAGGAGAGATTCACCGCCAAGTCCCACCGATTTATGTTGAAAAGTTAGACCCTGAAGAATTCAAATAAATAAATAAATGAATGAATGAATAAAAGATATTTCAAACTACAGTCCTCTGTTAAGTACTGAGCTATTAGTCACATAAAAGTTTTGATAAGAACTAGAAGAGACAGGTTTTAATAAGAATAAATAAGCAACGAGCTTGCACATGCAGGGAAAGTTCCTATAAATTCGTTTTGTGAGGAGTCGTTAAATAAATAAATAAAAGATATTCCAAACTACAGTTCTCTGTTCATTATTGATCTATTAGTCATATACAGGTTTAAATAAGAGCTAGAAGAGACAGGTTTTAATAAGAATAAATAAACAACGAGCTTGCACTTCGCAGGGAAAGTTCCTATAAATTCGTTTGAGGATGAGTCGTTTTCTATTTATGGCACGACTCCAAGTAGCTACTGTTCAGCAACGGATTCCGAGACTACCATTTTTGGACGACTTTACACCGGAAAGGGAGATGAAGCAAAGACTCATATGAACGCATTTCCGGAGTTCTTCGTTAGATCACGCTCAGTAAAATGTAAACATCACCCTTCCATTCTTCACTTCCCCCCTATTTTGATGAAAATAACTCCGCCCGGTGATTGCGCAAAAGCGCGTTGGGTTTCCGAATCCGTTGCTAAACAATATCAGTAATTTGGTCCCTCAATCTATATTTAATGGAATTCATATCAGAAAACGATTGATGAACCCAAAGATGCTACGTCACCAAGTGCAATTTTTTCCATTTCATTACATGAGGTCGGTAGACCATTCCAAGCACTGAAAAACACTGATTTTGCCTACAGTAGGTCTTTTAGGCTAGTTTGCTTGTGAAAACATTCTGCATTTTCCAATCTCCATTTTTTAGATGAAAGATTTTAGTAGATGAAAATCACTTGGGGAAAAGTCTGGTTGGTCAGTGCTACAGCATCCAGCCCAGACTTTGCCCCAAGCGATTTTCATCTGTTTGGTCCACTAAGACAACATCTTGGAGGCAAACACTTTGCAGATGATGACGACGTTCAACACGAAGTCCTGATGTGGATGAGAGAGCAACCCAAAGAATTTTATGCAGCTGGAATTGGGGCGCTGATAAAACGATGGGATAAGTGCATCAACATTGGTGGCGATTATGTTGAAAAATAAAATTGTTTCCAAGTGATTATCATGGTAAATCATTTTTTTCTTCTCTTTTGTGACTAACTTAATGACTTACCCTCGTACTAACTTATACTTTATCATTGCACTGGTTACGAATGAAGCGGGACTGTGCTGAAACGACGTATAAAATGTAAACTGCATATACACTGAAAAGCCAGAAAAACTGGTACACCTCTCTAATATCGTTTAGGGCCAACACGAGCACACAGAAGTGATGCAACACGACGTGGCATGAACTCGACTGGTGTTTGAAGGTATCCTGGAGGTTTTTCACACCATGAATCCTGCAGGGCAGTCCGCAAATTCATAGGAGTGCCAGGTGGTGGAGATCTCTTCTGAAAAGCACATTGCAAGGCAACCCATATAGGTTCAATAATGTTCATGTCTGGGGATTTAGGCGGACAATGGAAGTGTCTAATGTCTGAAGAGTGTTTCTGGAGCCACTTGGTAGCGACTCTTGACGTGTGGGTACGCACCAAGGTGTCGTACTGTCCTGCTGGAATTGTCCAAATTCGTCGGAATGCACAATGGACATAAATGGGTGTAGGTGATAGGACAGGTTGCTTACACACCTGTCCCTGTCAGAGTCGTCTCTAGACGTATCAGAGGTCCCATATTAAGCCAACTGCAAACGCTCCATACCACCACAGACGCTCTACCAGATTAAACAGTTCCTTGTTGACATGTTGTGCCCATGGATTCATGAGGTTGTCTCCATACCGGTACATGTCCATCCACCCGATACAAATGGAAACGAGACTCGTCAGACCAGGCCACTTGTTTCCAGTCATCAACAGTTCAATGGCGGCGTTGGCGGGCCCAGGCGAGGCGTAAAGCTGTGTGCCGTACAGTCAACAACGGTACACGAGTGGGACATCGGTTCCGAAAGCCCATATCAAAGATGGTCCGCTCAATAGTTCGCACGCTGATATTTCTTAACGCCCAAGCATTGAAATCTGCAGCAATTTGAGGAAGTGTTGCACATCTAACTCGTTTAAGGTTTCTCGTCAGTCATCGACGGTCCCGTTCTTTCAAGGTCTTTTTCTGATCGCGCCGATATCGGAGATTTGATGTTTTACCGGATACCCGATATTCATGGCACACTCTCGAAATGGTTGTATGCGAATATCCAAATTTCATCGCTACCTCGGAGATGGTATGTCCCATCTCTCGTGCGCCGACTATAAGGCCCCGTTCAGCGTTACTTAAATCTTGATAACCTGCCATTGTAGCAGCAGGAAACGATCCAACAGCTTTGCCAGATACCTGTTGTCTTATATAGGCGCTGCCGACCGCATCGTGTTAGGCTGATGGGTTGCATATCTCCGTTATTAGCATTCGAACGCCTGTACCAGTTTTTCTGGCTCTTCAGTGTAAATGACAAAGTATAAATGGTGCTTCACTTTATTTGAATGATTCCATCTTTGCAGAAAGCATTTTAAATATACTCAGTCTGAGCAATAAATGCAATTTTTTACAATTAAAAGAATTCGTTGTTTCCGCGGATCGAAGTGGACAAAATTATCGATCGAAACCTTAAATTGCTGAATTTCTCGAAAGCTCAGCTAACATTAAATTCATGAACCTAAAAGGCCCCAACATGCCTGCACGCAGGCGAAAAGACAAATACAATATTCATAAAATAATAAGAAAAGACTCACGAATTTATGAATGAGAAAATTATCACGAGAAGCTCGGAGTGATGATCTCTCACTTCCTAATTATGTTTCATTTAAACATTCACTGCTTTAGAACACCTATGACTGCAAAAGATGAATCAGCGAAATCCATTGACTATTGTTGTCCTGTGTAACTCTTCAAGATAAAGTCTGCTTTCGGTGAATGAACAATACAATTTTCAAGCGGATTTTCCCAGCATAAGTAAATCATCCATCAAGCTTTGTTTGTGGTAACAGAGGGTGTGTCCACAAAATATATTAACATGATAATGTTTATAGTCTGGACATTATCTGACAATTACGACTTGCGACATGTTTGATGCAAAAACCATTCAAAACGCTCTACAGGGCAGACCGTAGGACTTAGAGCTGCCAAGTTCGGCACGTAGTTACTTCTTGAGTAATAGGCACTCTTTAAGAAAGGACTTCTCAAATTTTTAATTACAAAATTACTACAAGAAAATTAGCTTTTCGGTGATACCGATTTTATTTCAGTGCATTTTTTTTGACTAACGTTATTAAAACTTTAAAGTGTTTTTAAGTATAATAGCCGACTTTGGCGACCAGCTGTTCGCCCGTAATATTAATAGCCTGTGGCTATGCTTACAACTTGGCAAAATAAATTGGCGGTTGTAGAGGCTGGAGAACTCTGCCAAAGTTTTATTTTGCCATATATCTCGCAGATAGAGGTTGGTGGGGGCAGGCGACCCTTGATGACATATCTAGACATCATAAGCTTTCATATGAAAAAGAAATGATCGAAATCGGTCAAGTGGTTGGGGCTGGGGATTCTCCACTGGTTTTCCCCACAAAGAATGATATAGTGGAGATAGCGTTTTGGCAGGCGACCATTTATGACATATCTAGACGTCATAAGCTTTCATATGAAATAAAAAATGTCAAAATCGGTGAAGTGATTGTGGTAGGTGGAATGGTCCTGCGGTTTTTGCCAATTATTTTAAACTAGCCGCCTTCGGCGACCAGCTGGTTCGCCCGTTTAAATTAGTTTTTATTTTTGTATTTTATATTAATTATAGCATTACCCGTCGCAGTTTCAGCCACGATAACTCAGCAAAGATGAACAAAAAAATTGAATATTTTATTGTATTTGACAGATAGGAAAATATTTAAAGACGTAAATTTTAAAATGCCAGCGATACAATTCTGTATGATGAATCTAAGCTAACGAAACTTGCAAACTGAGTTTCAAATCACTTTCACTCAATTCATCTATCACTCATCGGTAGAATGATTAACGCTGAATATGGTCGCGAAAGCCGAAAATGCTGGAGGCCCGTGTGAACCAGTGGGTACAAAAAGTGAGGCGACAAAAAATTCATAGACATCTAAAAGACCCGGGAGTAAAGGAGATAGGCAATAAAATTTAAAAATTAGTTAGTTTTGCAGAACACTATTGCTTTTTTTGTAATTCCCGGTTTCAAGCTGTAATTTCTAGTTTCTAATATCAAATTTGATGAGTTATCACTTGAGGAAATTCAAGTTTGTCGGCAGTACTGTACTCTTAAGCCTAACCAAAATTTTAATAAAAATTGCCTACAATACAATATACAAAAATTTGAAAGCGTTTTCATGCCTCATAATTTTAAAATGGAAGTAAAGCATGAGATTAAATGCTTGAAGAAAGGACGAAAATCGTTTCAGTGTACCTCACACACAATAAAAACAAACAAACCTGAAGTAAAATATCTGTTGCCACGCTTTATAAAAATATTACTTTGAAGCAGGTGCGATAAAATATTTCAGAAATGCAATGAATACTGAAGTGAAATTCTGCTTTGGAATTAATTCCCAAAAAAACAATTTATACTATCACAACCGTAACAATTGCAAAAGCGCGTGAATAAAAGATTTGCTGAAATAATGAGATGGTTTGAATTTTATTTACAACAAGAAAAACATTGTTGCAATTCATTTAAGACTGCTGGACTTAGAGCTACGAAATTTGGCACAAACATACTTTGGAGGATGGGAATGTGCACCTAGGAGCCCTTTTATGAAATTTTAATTAATTAAAAATTAAGCGAAATTTTGGCGTTTTTTCTCAATAAGTTCCGAACAAAGTACAGAAAAAAAAAATCATTTTTTAACCATCTGAAAGTGCAAAAAATTACCTTTTCATTGATATCAATTAAGTTGTCATGCAGTTTTTTCTCTAATTTTAATAGCCTTTGAAAGATATTTTTGGTATAATTTACAACAATACTTTTTATTGTTGCAATGCATTTCAAACCGTTTTCATTGTTTAAACAAATATTTAATTGCGTTTTTCTCTTTCATTGTTGAAATTTGAAGTAATATCTTAATGCATTTTGCTTTCATATTTTATTTCATCAAAATCTTTATGGAATATGTATACCAAACTCTCTGAGATATAACGTATATTAAGAAATATATCCAATAATGAATGGTTATGGTTGTTATGTTTTCATTCTTTTTTCAGCATGTTTTAATTTAGCTAACGCTGGTCATAAAATGTGCTGCGCCATTTTAATGTTGAAATCGAATGCATATTTTGCAAGAGGAATAGGAAAGTGAAGATAGCGCCCGCAACGTACAATAACATGTTACATAGCATGGTCATATATTTGACTCTATTACGGACATTTATGTAGACAATGAACAGGACAGGTATAAGACCATTCACTACCAGAATCTGAAGTTTAAAATTACGTTGTTAAAGCAGCCATGAATATAAAATTATACAAGATTCAATTGAAAACATATTCCGACGAACAAGCTGGCCGCCGAAGGCGGTTAGTTTTTAAATAAAGGACAAACTTTCAGCATTGGTAAGTACTGTTTAGTTTCACGACGTCATTTAGAAGCAAGCCAAGTCACGTGACGCTGAGAGCCAATAAGAAGCTGCCTCATTCTTTAGGGGAGACCGGAGCAGGTTTTGCACACTTTTTAAACTTTTATTTTTCTGTTCTAAGGCTTTAAAGTATTTCTTTCACTTTCATTACCAATTAATTAGTTAGACTTTAAGGCATGTAGTGTATATTTTTAAATACTTTAAATTATTAGATTTTTGTAATTATACCATTTTCTTTACCATGATGTCACCTGTGTAAACATGCCCCATTACCGGGGCAAGTTTACACACTGCCCGGGGTACGTTTACACACCACAAAAAATGATTAAATAGAAGGCTTACAGTGATTAAAATACAACAAATTAAGTACAAAGAAACCTAGTTTATTTCAAAAACAACATAATAGATTATAAACAGTTAAGGCGGATCCTAATAGTCTTCAAAATCACTCTCACAGTTTATACAAACAAAATATTTTGAATTGCCATTGGTAATACAGACCTCATGAGTCCACCTCTTACCCAGATAGCAAAGAAAGCTTGTCTAAAAGGTTTTAGAAACCTTGTCGTCGGCAAGGGTAAAGGGTTGTCACAAAGGTTTCCATGACAAGGCTTGAACCTTTCGGCAAGCTAGTGGAAAGGTTCGCTAGTCAACAAGAAACAAGGTTTTCTGTGAGGTTTTTAGTAAGATTTCCCCAAGCTTTTATTACAAGCTTGTTTCAGGCCTTTCAAAAGGTCGTTAAGAGCCCTCCTTTGAATCTCCCTTTCCCCCCTCCGAAGCCGTACTCCTACAGAGGGGTCCAACCCCTTTTTTTATCCCCCTTCTTCTAACGTCATCTTAGTCCAACTTAGAGTTATGTGGAATGTCAATTAAATAGTTCAATTAGAAATCTTAACCAAAGCTTAATTATTAATTTTAATAACATAATTTTTAATTGAACTTACTTGTACGATTTCATTGCACTCGTACATTGTGACGAAACTGCAAATTCCTCCGAGTCGGGGATCGAACCCGCGTTCATACTGTTGTCAGGCAAATGCACTAACCCCTAAACCGAACGGGGCTGCACACGATGGGACAGGTGGTTCATACAACGCTTCTCTACGTCAATTTTGTGGGAATGGTTTCCGAAACGGTTGCGCAGAAATTCTTTCGCGAACTTGTCGTTCAAACCTTGTCCGTAAGGTAGTTCATAAAAAGCTTTCCTATGTAAACCTTGCGGCAATGGTTATCGAAACGGTTTGCGCGGAAATGTTTTCGCGGACAGCCTATGGAAAGTGAAATGGCAACCTTTCCGCAACCTTCTTTGCTATCTGGATACATTCGGTGCATTGTGCCCATTGTTCGGCAGATGTTGATTCTTCCTATGGATTTAACCCTCTGATTCCTAAGACCATTGGAATAGAGGGACATCAAAATACGGGAACGTCCCAGTTCCTCTTTCAAAGATAAGGGAAATTGACTTCCCCCCTCAAAAACCACAATGACAGCTCGAACTGTCCGAATTCTAAGACCTCTCCCTCCTTTTCCCCCAAACCCATCTAGTTGAGCCCTCTAACGAAGAAAGCGCGCCCCGTGGGTGTGAAATTAATCACACTTAACGAAAAGGGGGTGGAAATTTCACATTGATTCTCGAACGTTTCGAACGGCCGCCGTCTTTTGCTTGAAGGGACGTTTCTGACCTTCCCGTATCGATAGAGTTAAACAGTAAATACACAGACAATTGTCACCATCATCAGAATCAAGAGTTTTCTTGGTTTTTTGTTTCTTTTTACGCTCAAAAGTTCCCAAATTTTCTTTCAGAACAAGGTTTTTCTTATTTTTAAATTTTTTATCCACACCGTTTTTTTTCATTAGGGGCCGTTCAAATATTACGTAAGCATGTTTTTGGTATTTTTTGACACCCCCTCCCCCCTTGTCAGCAAAAATAAGCA
>BGPR01052279.1:217-10636 GCA_013235015.1 Araneus ventricosus
TGATTCGGCACCCTCTTCCCTAGTGCAGATTTATACATTTCTACGTCCTAGGCCGAAGCACTTGATTCTGCACCCTCTCCCCTGGTACAGATTTATACATTTCTACGCCCTAGGCCAAAGCACTTGATTCTGCACCCTCTCCCCTGGTGCATTCACCGCAACTATAGAGAGAGGCAGTGCAAATGAGCCCCCAGTTTATTTCATGTGTATGTATGTGCTGACAGTGATTTGTATGGTGTTTCCAAAATAATACTGAAATTTTTAAATGCGTTATTGTCATTTCTTTTATATTTGCGTCTTAGACCATGACCTAGGTTGGCCGAATGGAAAACCTGGCCCTGAATATATGTGATCCGACTTTTTAACCCCTGAATTATGTACAAGACAGATAAGAAAAAATCAGTGAGTGGTTCAATATGCTATATTATATCTAAGTAACTTAAATATGAAATATTAATTTTTTTTATCAATTAGAAAACTAATTAAAAAGTGTCCTAATAATAGGACATCAGGCTTCAATTAAGTAAGAAGAATTTTTTTAAATTTTAAGTTCAATTTGCAATTATTTTGTATGAAATGATTTGGAACAATTTCTTTTGAGCATGAAAAGATCAATATGCTTCACATTTCTCAGAGAAAGATGCAGTTTTGAAAGTGCAACCTTTCAATTTGCATCTTTGTTGCGTTCAATCATGTGGTTTATCCCATCAGATCTCACGCCATTTCAAGGTCTGACAGATGGATTTAACTTTTTCTTTGGAGGTGGTACAACAGGGCTATTATCTGATGGAAGTCCGGGTTTGGTAGGGGCTGCTGACTGATTTGAAAATGAGAGAGCTTCTGCTGTTTGAAATGCGAAGTCCAGTAAATCTATTTAATTTTTCTGAGGAATTCCAGAACAATTCGCATCTCTTTTGTACCATGACCAAGAATTTATCATACCCATATTGAAATAATGAAAGATGATGAGGAGGGTCCATGTTTTGTTCCTTATAGATGTTCGGTACAATGACATTAAAAAATCATGCTTGTCCACTCCCATTCCATACTTTTATTGTAAAAGTTCACAATTTCGGGTCTGGAAACTTCAAGAAAAGTGGCATCTTTCTTGCTCCATCTTTTCACTAGGTCTGCACGATTGCCGTACCATTTCACTTTAGCGATTTTTCCAGCTTCTGTAACATATTTATCTGAAATACCTCGTCCATCCGCTTTCAACTTTGCATCAATTTTTACTTTTAATAATTGAATAACAACTGTAAATTTTCAAAATATACATCCAACACTTTTTTAGAGAAAATATCGTTAACCGTAAGACAAACCAAAAGTTTTGTACTATAGACACCTGGTGTTCTAATAATAGAACAAGTATACAAATTCACGTTGTCTCATCTAAGACCTGATGTCCTATTAGTAGAACAAATGTTTGATTCTCATTTGTAGCGCAATTTATCATTATTTTTAAGTTAAAAGCACTGAATTAGGTAGAAATAGTAGGATTTATATTAGGGAGTTTTTCAAAAAGCACTGAATTAGGCAGAAATAGTAGGATTTATATTATGGAGTTTTTCAAAAAGCACTGAATTAGGCAGAAATAGTAGGATTTATATTATGGAGTTTTTCAAAAAGCAGAGGATTAAATAGAATAATCTTTTTGAGGACTCAAATAACATGCACTTGCGTTTTGACTACAGGTCGTCAAAAACCTCCAATATTTTCTCTGTTAGGACTATACTGCCAACTATTGGGCAGAAATGAAAGCATCTTCCTATTTATTCTTGAAGGCATAATTAGAAGGACCAGGGTTTTGAAGCTGAAATTCTTAAACTTGTGGAATCTAGAGTAATATAAGATGCGTCCTAATACTAGGACGCCAGGGCTGAAAGGATTAAAGGTAAGTTAATTTTCAATGGTGAAGCTTAGATATTTTCCTTCTGATACCCACTTGATTGGTTCTTCAAAAAGTTCAGTTGTGATCTTTTCTGTAGATAATTTAACGTGATTTCTCTGTGCTCACAGCGATTCTCCATTTAGTTATCCTGCTCTCCAGGATATTGAGATAGTTTTGCAGAGTGCCGGTGACATAGTTACGAAACGATTCCGATTTCAAGCAGTCATCCTTATTTATCTGAATACGATTGTGCTTCGATGGGAGAAAAAGAATGTTCTGCTCAAACATTTCTAAAAGAGAGTAAAATGATGAACTCTTATGTTTTATTTTCCATCAATTAGTATTTAAAAGTGTTAAGCAAAGAATCTTCAGTAAAGGCAGAGACGGAAGTGTTCAGATTGCTTGGAAAAAGCACGCGCTACTTCAGCTTGGAGACTCTATTTTCGATGCGAAAGGACTCCATCAGATTTGCTGCGACGCGCGAGGCCACGTCGAAGCGACTTTCAAAATAATGTTGGTGTTCTTATTGCTGACCAACAGTTTATGTGCAGCCCTTAAGCAGGTTTTTTTTATACTATTATTACTGATTAGAAATTTTTGTAATGTGTTGTTTCATTCTTCCAGTCGGAACCATATGAATTATTAATCATCACAGAAAAGCAAGCTGAATAAAAGCAGAGAAAATTGCGCTATTTATTTATCTAGCTGCTGAAACGAAAACTGGACAAAAAATAAGTTATATAATGACCCACTGCGAAGATGGTTGTATAAAGTAATGTTACGAACAGAACTATAGGATGGCGGGACTGGAAAAATGCCAGGAGCCCAGTCTCAGCTGGCCCAGCCCCGAGCTTCTGTTACATAGGTAAATAGATACTGTTATGTAGAGCCTTCATTTTCAAAAGTTGAAATTAATAAAATCCTACACGAGGAATTCCATTGGACAAGAGAGATTTTATAATCTGGCGATACTGTCAAATAAACATCCTTTGGTACGAACGTTGCATTTTGAAGAAGTGACAGATACTTTTGCTGAAATAAAAGCTCGAAATAAGCAATTTTATAGAAGTATAGTTAAGTACTTCTATAAAATTTTATTTAAAAAAAATTAACTTTTTATTTATTTTTATTTTTTCAAAAATATAATTTACAAAAAAAAATCGTGTCAAATAAAAATGTAAATAGTTACTCAGTTATTTCCTTACTGCCTCTAAATTACAATATATACTTTAAAACCAGCTAACAGAATTATAAAAAGTGATTAAAGATTGCACTAACTAAACAAAGGACATGGACTCGGAATCAATTTTTCGGGCTCTCAATTTATATTAACATCGGAAGAATATTAAATAATAAATTTTATTTATTAAACGTTAAATAAAATATTAAATTAATTTTTAAATACTTTAAAAAATTATGGTGTTGTGAGTAGTTGGAATACATATCCTTTCGCCGCAGTTCCCATGTGGTCTAGTGGTTAGGATTCCTGGCTCTCACCCAGGCGGCCCGGGTTCGACTCCCGGCATGGGAAAAGTGGGTTCCATGGTGTAATGGTTAGCACTCTGGACTTTGAATCCAGCGATCCGAGTTCAAATCTCGGTGGAACCTTATTTTGAAGTTTCTCATTTATTTCATTTCAATTCTTTTAAAGAAGTTTTTAGTTTATGCTTGCATACATTTCGGTAACATAACCTCTCATCTCCGAAACTAAAGTCGAAAAAAAGAAAACGAATTTCAGACTTTTAAAAGTAATAAAAATAGTTGAAATATCGTCGGTGTGTCCAAGTGTCGGTAAAATTGACCAAGTCGAAAAACGTAGTTTGTAAGAAAATGGAATTGAAAGTTCCCTCCTATTAGAAAAATCAGGGTTTGATTGTTTCCTTCATATTTTAATATTTTTCTGTTCTTCGTAATTTTTATTTTTGATAATCAATACCAGTTTTTTTCAACGAACAAGAATTTGGAAAGAGTTCTGATTTGATGACCAATGTATTCCGAATATAAAGTGATTTTGTCCCTTTTTATTATCATTAATTGACAAAAGTACCAATGAATAAAAGTTTGTTTCTAGTGAAGAATGCAATTTAATAGCAAGTAATTTTAAGTAGTTCGTGTTATGCTATTTAGTGATGAATTAAAAGCGTGTCAGAAAAGAAACTAGAAAATAAAACGATTCAGTTTTAATTAAAATGAAATCAAAAGTAGAAAAGTAAATAATAAAGTTGTTTTTGTAATACCAAGGAAAACAAATAATTTAACTTAATTCGCAACTTCTTTATTTATCCGAATCCCCAGAATCAATAGCTGGTTCTGAAACACGGTCTGTCATTTTTAGTACCATTTTAGTAACTCGAGAATATTGTGACAAAATTACTTTGTGGGTGTACGTGAATGCAATCCAATAAGCAGGATTAAAAAAAATAAAGCTCTTTATTTTACAAATATTCTCAAGCAAAGAAACATAGTACAAGTATTAACACAGTACTAGTAAAAATTCACAACAGAGATTACCAATAAATCTCAACACAATGCTCAAAGGTTTCTTGTTAGCTCACCAGCTTGCTTGCAGGTCAAATTCCAACTGACTCTTCTTGGCTTGAGAGCTTGCCTTTATACTTTTCAACAGGAAGTGACTTCATTATGTAGGAAGTGACGTAATCTCTAGAAAGTTCATGAAACCAGTAGAAATAGGTGGAAAGTTTGAGGTCCTTCTAGAAAATTCCCTTTGTCGCCAACTTTGCCGCCAAGTCGCCAAAATGGTCGCCAAATTTGTCGGCAAGTCGCCAATTCTAGCATCTCAGGGAAACGACTTTATAGTTTTGTAACAATATGTTTAAATATTATGAACAGAATAAACATAGCACTAAATTCAAAAGGAATTTTTTTTCAAATAAGCATCGGCTACTGGTAACTTCGCGATCAATTTCGTATCATTACACACATCAATGTTCATATTTCTTCCGATTGAAGCCACTATTCATACAAAACCTAAGCAAAAACAAATTGCTAACTTAATTTGTAAAATAAATTTCCATACCACTCACCTTTCTGTTTAATATTTTTTATGACGAATATTCCAAGAAAAAGTATTCGATCTATTAAAATATTCACTTCAAACATTCAAAAGAAGAACTGCAAGATAGAAGATTTGTAACAAAATGGCGGGATGTTAACTTAAACTAAACATTCCGAACAATCTGTGAATAAAATTTTTTATTAAGACAACAACCAATAAGAATAATTCATTTGCGAGAACATGAGTATGTAAATTGCAGTTCTCTCCAAAGATCTTCATAAAATAGTAAAGAAACAAGAAAACCGTTTGTGCCTAAAAATGCAAATAAATTATTTTTACTTTTCAGTTTGCTTTGTTATTTCAAACAACTTCCTCATAGTAGTCAATATACAGATAAAATTGACAGAATCTAACTAGTTAATAATTAATTAAGCTTGTTAATAATTAATTAATGATATTACGTAACTAATTATCTACCAGTAAATGACTAAATTAGGTAAATCGTAGTTATATGTATTTATCTACCAGTAAAATTGAATAAATTAGATAGTCGCATTTGTATATAACTAGCCTCCTTCGGCGACCAACTGGTTCGCCCATATTAGAGCTTAAAACTTAAAATGATTCAGTTATATCAAAAAATGCAATATATGCATGACGTTTGAAATAGTTATTGTTTATTTCATGTTAATAATTTGTAAATAAAGCTATTTATCAGACGAAGTTATTTCCGCCTTGAATTTTTTTTAACGTAATAAACTGTCATTTTTGAAAGAAAAAAAAACATCTGAAAACTCAAACAAATGACTATTATGAATTAAGTAAAATGTCATGAAAAAACGAATTTTTCGTTTATTTTTTTAGATTAAGCAATTAGTTCAAAAATAAAAAATGAAATAGAGATGCATCCAGTTTGAAAGAGTAAAAAAAGATCATCTTTAGATGCATAAATTCAAAGTTCTAACATTCCAGTTCGGAAATGAAATTTTAGAGAACAGTAAATGAATGCAGTTTTTAGCTGTTTATGTTCAAATGTTAATTTGAAATTGTTGTTACAAGTTGAAATGCCCTTTAATTTTGATAAAATGGTATAAGTCTTTAAAACATCATCGATCATATGCAATCAGAAAACACTGTAAATTTATGTATAAAAACATTTATAACAGCGAAAAGCTATTTCAATTCTTTTTTAATTTGATGTTTCATTATCTGATTCGCTCTGATTCTGGTGTTCTAATTGAGTTTGTTGAAGGATTGGTAAAGCATGTGAAATTCAAAAAAGGAATAAAATTTTGATAAAATTCCGCAAAAAAAAATTCGCAGAGCATTAAGTTTAATATCAGAGGAAAGGTCACTTTTCACATTTCAAAATGGAAAGAAAAGGTTTACGCAAAAAATGGGTTTAAAATGTGTGAAAATTGTAAAAAAAATTAGCATTTATCTTAACATAAGCAATTAAAAAATAGTTTGAAATTTAGAGCGGAAAAAATTTCGTGGTAGTGTAGTGAACCAGGGCTCTGGTCCTGGTAGTGAACTGTGAATCTTTTAGCTCAAGTCAACCGCGGGACACCCCGCCTCCTACCCCGGGTAAAGGTGAATTGCTTAAACGTCATCTGGAAGAAGGAAAAAAAGGGGGAAACCTATCTCCCCTCCTAGAGAAACATCGTTCCGTGACCTTCTCCGCGAGAGGTATTATCCATTCAGTGACCTTCACCGATTTCAGAGCAATAGATAATGCTTTCAACAAGATTTTAAAATTCGCTGAAATAATATACAGAGTTGAAACTAACAACATCAGAAAGGTGAAAATTCGCACTTTAAAATGGCATAAAATTAATATTCGAGCGTTAATTACTTCGGATGTTATTCACGAAAAAACCGCCAAAATTCGCTTAATTTTTAAATAATTAAAATTTGAATAAAAAATTGAAAAAAAATGGCTCCTAGGTGCACATTCGCACCCTCCAAAGTATGCCTATATATATATATAACGGCATTAAAAAATGCTGGCGAAAGATTCCATTCTTATTATTTTATCATTTTAGGAAATAAAAGAACATTATTTTATGGAAAGTTAAAATAATTGTTTTCGACGATAATATTATTTTTATTGCAAACCTTTTAAATATCTTAACACTGAAAATAAAAGAATTTTATAGAAAAGAAAGAAAAAGATAAGAATTTTAGAGAAAAGAAAGAAATAGAAAAGAATTTTAAATCGCCATACCGTACCACCACCATACCGTAAAATCCATACATTTTAACAAAACTATACATTTAAAAAACTATTACATTTTTTAAATTATTTTATTAATTAAAAATTTTGATGTGTTTCAGTAGGAATACTACTATTGACACAAAAAAAAATTGTGAAATAGAAAAAGAACAGCACTGTACCCACCAGGTCTCGAACCTGGGACCTTCCGCGTGTTAGGCGGATGTGATAACCACTACACCATGGGTACACACGTCTCAAATGAAAAGAAATATTTAAGTTGGTGTAACGCATTGTAATAAAAAAACTTTCATCTTCCAGTTTAAATTAATTGTGGGGAGCCACATTTGTAAAAAATTAAATACCTAGATAATTGTATGAAACCATATCTTTCTTGTTTTAAATGTCATGAAAATCTCTGTCTTTTCTTGACATTGAAAAGTATCAGTTCGTATTACTTTTCTACCTCTTGAGTTAAAAAAAATAAATTATTTTTACTTAAACAGCAAAGACGTATCCGTTCTGGATGTTTGGTACAGTTCGTTAGTTTTTGTGAACTACTTTGCACAAGCAAACAAAATGAAACACGCCCAACGTGGGGCTCGAACCCACGACCCCGAGATTAAGAGTCTCGTGCTCTACCGACTGAGCTAGCCGGGCGACGAGCAGCAAGCTTCACGCATGGCTGATAATCCTCGCTTTGGTCACGTTATCTTTCGTAGTTAATGACAGTGAATGTAAATGCTGCTGACACAGCAGTTCTTCCTTACTTTCTGTCAGTATTCGTCAGCCAGTGTGTGGATGTTTATTTTCATCCGCGCACAATGAAGAAAAAGAACTCATACATTCTTTATTGTTTTGTTAAGTCGTTTCAATTCATTAGAGAATTATTTTTTGCTTGTTTAATCTAATCTTTGATAATACACTACTATTATTATTTCAATTTTTTTATCCCTACTTATAGTTTGATCTACAAAAGCCCTATGGGAGCGTATACTCATAACCATCTTTTCTATACAGTGGTACCTCGAGATACGAGTGCCCTGACATACGAGTTATTTGAGATACGAGCGCTGTCGAGCAGCGAAGTTTTGTTTTGAAATACGAGCGACATTCGAGATACGAGGAACGGTACGGTGTATGTACACTTTATAAAACTAGTTTTTTTGCTTTACATTCTCTTTTATTATGTTTTTATACAATATTTGCCATTTATAAATACATTTTTCTTATTCAAAAACACGTAACAAAAACAATTAGGGGTAGCATTTTTGGGGCTGGAACGGATTAACATAATGGCATTTCAATTAATTTCAATGGGGAAAATTGCTTTGAGATACGAGCAAATTGACATACGAGCAAGGTTACGGAACGAATTAAACTCGTATCTCGAGGTATCACTGTACTTATAAAAGGCATTGTTTGTGTGCGTTGTCCAAACGAATCTACCGCACTTACAGGCATGAAATTTGGCACACAGGTAGTCGTAATGGTGGCTCAATGCACCTCAAAGCCAGAATTTAAAATTTAATATAGAAAATTTTTTATTTAATGTTTTGTGTCTTTTGGGTCATTTTTGGTTCGTTTACGGTTGTAGTTTTTTTTCTAATAATTGTTGAAAAACAATCCATGCAACATCTTATAGAACAAACAATTTTCGTTCTAATGAAGTTAGTTTTGAATGTCCAACTTAATTTACTGAGTTTTGAGAAATTTTTAAATAATTGCCACTTTTATGGTGACTTTTGATAATGACTTCTTCAAATTCTCGCATCTGACGTTCTAACATCTCTATACTTTTCATTTTTTTTTTCCAGCTTATAACTGGAACGTTTCTCTCGGATTTAAAACAAGAACGGTTCAACTATCTTATTCCGTTTCTTTTAAATTAATTTTTCCCTGATCAGTTTAAACATTTTTTTTTGCTATCGAGATTTGACAGCTAGAGTTTCTCCGGACGATCCCAGAATGCATTGTTGCAATTTCATTGTTTGGTGTGCGATCTGCCTCGCAGGAGATGACGTAATATGCTTTCATTCCCAGCATGCATTTCTACAATCCGATTCCTTCCGGTGACGTCATTACATTCGTGTCACTGTCGAGAGGAAAAAGAAACGGGCAAACTCAATAATATACATATTTCTGTTTTGATTTCGTTTGACTTTTTCCTCCATTTTGTTGAAGTCCTGATTCCACGGGCAACGCCGTGCGCAGACTGCTAGTAATTGATAAAAGAAAAAAAAATTAATAATTATTTCAGTGGCATACCGAGGTTAAATGGCGCCGGGGGCTGAGTATTACTTCTTCGTCCCTTCATCATATTTTTCTTTAAAAAGTGACCGAAACACACTAATATTTTGTCCTTGTGGCGCCCCCTATGACTGGCGCCCTGGGCATCAGAGCAGTCTTATCCAATGGGCTAATTGGGCTAAAAATTCACCTAAAAATTTACTATACTGATTTTGGTTTAATTTTGTGCCGAAAATGTATTAAAACATGTTAAAAGTAAATATACGAGAACAGGCGAGGGGTTTTTTTTTGTTGTTGCTCCTCATAATAATATTATTATTATTAAGTAGGTAAGCGCTCAAATTCCTAATTACGATTCTGATGGGGCGCCATATTACTTTAATCCAGGGCACTCAAATTTGTTCAGATGGCCCTGCGGTCTTGTATATCTAGAGTTACCATGATTTTTTTAGTTGAAATCCGGACACCCCGAGGTGGAGTCAAAGTATGGTATAAAATTCTAAAAGATGGGAACCAACGACCCTCTTTCATAACGTATAACACTAGCACCAAATTTGAGGAAGCAAAAAAAAAGTCGTCAGAATGCAAAGAAGATGCTATTTTTATTAATGTTTGTTAATTAATGAAAAAAATAAATTAATGAAAAACAGAATTAAAATTGCAAAAGCTTTTATTTTTCTATTTAAATTGGAACCTGGATAAGTAGGCTCATCCGCTTTCTCATCAACAATGAATTTCTTTCATTGTTGTTTTTCGTGGAATGATGTAGCTTTTTCGAATACGTCAGCAGGAATGGCGCTAGAGTTTGCCCGACTGGGTTTCCCGATTTGCCCGACAGGGGGCATTGTCTCCCCGACATGGGAGCACACACTGCTGTACGGGGGACGAGTGTGATGAAATTGGACTCAAATTTTCGCCAAATTATTATTTATCAACTATAGTTGAATACCCCGTACAAAATTTTTCACCGACGTGGGGGGGGAGGGGCTGGCCGCCCGGTCCCCCCTTTGGCACCACCCCTGTACGCCAGATTTTCTCTATTGCGAC
>BGPR01052280.1:0-10419 GCA_013235015.1 Araneus ventricosus
GTCGCAATAGAGAAAATCTGGCGTACAGGGGTGGTGCCAAAGGGGGGACCGGGCGGCCAGCCCCTCCCCCCCCACGTCGGTGAAAAATTTTGTACGGGGTATTCAACTATAGTTGATAAATAATAATTTGGCGAAAATTTGAGTCCAATTTCATCACACTCGTCCCCCGTACAGCAGTGTGTGCTCCCATGTCGGGGAGACAATGCCCCCTGTCGGGCAAATCGGGAAACCCAGTCGGGCAAACTCTAGCGCCATTCCTGCTGACGTATTCGAAAAAGCTACATCATTCCACGAAAAACAACAATGAAAGAAATTCATTGTTGATGAGAAAGCGGATGAGCCTACTTATCCAGGTTCCAATTTAAATAGAAAAATAAAAGCTTTTGCAATTTTAATTCTGTTTTTCATTAATTTATTTTTTTCATTAATTAACAAACATTAATAAAAATAGCATCTTCTTTGCATTCTGACGACTTTTTTTTTGCTTCCTCAAATTTGGTGCTAGTGTTATACGTTATGAAAGAGGGTCGTTGGTTCCCATCTTTTAGAATTTTATACCATACTTTGACTCCACCTCGGGGTGTCCGGATTTCAACTAAAAAAATCATGGTAACTCTAGATATACAAGACCGCAGGGCCATCTGAACAAATTTGAGTGCCCTGGATTAAAGTAATATGGCGCCCCATCAGAATCGTAATTAGGAATTTGAGCGCTTACCTACTTAATAATAATAATATTATTATGAGGAGCAACAACAAAAAAAAACCCCTCGCCTGTTCTCGTATATTTACTTTTAACATGTTTTAATACATTTTCGGCACAAAATTAAACCAAAATCAGTATAGTAAATTTTTAGGTGAATTTTTAGCCCAATTAGCCCATTGGATAAGACTGCTCTGATGCCCAGGGCGCCAGTCATAGGGGGCGCCACAAGGACAAAATATTAGTGTGTTTCGGTCACTTTTTAAAGAAAAATATGATGAAGGGACGAAGAAGTAATACTCAGCCCCCGGCGCCATTTAACCTCGGTATGCCACTGAAATAATTATTAATTTTTTTTTCTTTTATCAATTACTAGCAGTCTGCGCACGGCGTTGCCCGTGGAATCAGGACTTCAACAAAATGGAGGAAAAAGTCAAACGAAATCAAAACAGAAATATGTATATTATTGAGTTTGCCCGTTTCTTTTTCCTCTCGACAGTGACACGAATGTAATGACGTCACCGGAAGGAATCGGATTGTAGAAATGCATGCTGGGAATGAAAGCATATTACGTCATCTCCTGCGAGGCAGATCGCACACCAAACAATGAAATTGCAACAATGCATTCTGGGATCGTCCGGAGAAACTCTAGCTGTCAAATCTCGATAGCAAAAAAAAATGTTTAAACTGATCAGGGAAAAATTAATTTAAAAGAAACGGAATAAGATAGTTGAACCGTTCTTGTTTTAAATCCGAGAGAAACGTTCCAGTTATAAGCTGGAAAAAAAAAATGAAAAGTATAGAGATGTTAGAACGTCAGATGCGAGAATTTGAAGAAGTCATTATCAAAAGTCACCATAAAAGTGGCAATTATTTAAAAATTTCTCAAAACTCAGTAAATTAAGTTGGACATTCAAAACTAACTTCATTAGAACGAAAATTGTTTGTTCTATAAGATGTTGCATGGATTGTTTTTCAACAATTATTAGAAAAAAAACTACAACCGTAAACGAACCAAAAATGACCCAAAAGACACAAAACATTAAATAAAAAATTTTCTATATTAAATTTTAAATTCTGGCTTTGAGGTGCATTGAGCCACCATTACGACTACCTGTGTGCCAAATTTCATGCCTGTAAGTGCGGTAGATTCGTTTGGACAACGCACACAAACAATGCCTTTTATAAGTACAGTGATACCTCGAGATACGAGTTTAATTCGTTCCGTAACCTTGCTCGTATGTCAATTTGCTCGTATCTCAAAGCAATTTTCCCCATTGAAATTAATTGAAATGCCATTATGTTAATCCGTTCCAGCCCCAAAAATGCTACCCCTAATTGTTTTTGTTACGTGTTTTTGAATAAGAAAAATGTATTTATAAATGGCAAATATTGTATAAAAACATAATAAAAGAGAATGTAAAGCAAAAAAACTAGTTTTATAAAGTGTACATACACCGTACCGTTCCTCGTATCTCGAATGTCGCTCGTATTTCAAAACAAAACTTCGCTGCTCGACAGCGCTCGTATCTCAAATAACTCGTATGTCAGGGCACTCGTATCTCGAGGTACCACTGTATAGAAAAGATGGTTATGAGTATACGCTCCCATAGGGCTTTTGTAGATCAAACTATAAGTAGGGATAAAAAAATTGAAATAATAATAGTAGTGTATTATCAAAGATTAGATTAAACAAGCAAAAAATAATTCTCTAATGAATTGAAACGACTTAACAAAACAATAAAGAATGTATGAGTTCTTTTTCTTCATTGTGCGCGGATGAAAATAAACATCCACACACTGGCTGACGAATACTGACAGAAAGTAAGGAAGAACTGCTGTGTCAGCAGCATTTACATTCACTGTCATTAACTACGAAAGATAACGTGACCAAAGCGAGGATTATCAGCCATGCGTGAAGCTTGCTGCTCGTCGCCCGGCTAGCTCAGTCGGTAGAGCACGAGACTCTTAATCTCGGGGTCGTGGGTTCGAGCCCCACGTTGGGCGTGTTTCATTTTGTTTGCTTGTGCAAAGTAGTTCACAAAAACTAACGAACTGTACCAAACATCCAGAACGGATACGTCTTTGCTGTTTAAGTAAAAATAATTTATTTTTTTTAACTCAAGAGGTAGAAAAGTAATACGAACTGATACTTTTCAATGTCAAGAAAAGACAGAGATTTTCATGACATTTAAAACAAGAAAGATATGGTTTCATACAATTATCTAGGTATTTAATTTTTTACAAATGTGGCTCCCCACAATTAATTTAAACTGGAAGATGAAAGTTTTTTTATTACAATGCGTTACACCAACTTAAATATTTCTTTTCATTTGAGACGTGTGTACCCATGGTGTAGTGGTTATCACATCCGCCTAACACGCGGAAGGTCCCAGGTTCGAGACCTGGTGGGTACAGTGCTGTTCTTTTTCTATTTCACAATTTTTTTTTGTGTCAATAGTAGTATTCCTACTGAAACACATCAAAATTTTTAATTAATAAAATAATTTAAAAAATGTAATAGTTTTTTAAATGTATAGTTTTGTTAAAATGTATGGATTTTACGGTATGGTGGTGGTACGGTATGGCGATTTAAAATTCTTTTCTATTTCTTTCTTTTCTCTAAAATTCTTATCTTTTTCTTTCTTTTCTATAAAATTCTTTTATTTTCAGTGTTAAGATATTTAAAAGGTTTGCAATAAAAATAATATTATCGTCGAAAACAATTATTTTAACTTTCCATAAAATAATGTTCTTTTATTTCCTAAAATGATAAAATAATAAGAATGGAATCTTTCGCCAGCATTTTTTAATGCCGTTATATATATATATAGGCATACTTTGGAGGGTGCGAATGTGCACCTAGGAGCCATTTTTTTTCAATTTTTTATTCAAATTTTAATTATTTAAAAATTAAGCGAATTTTGGCGGTTTTTTCGTGAATAACATCCGAAGTAATTAACGCTCGAATATTAATTTTATGCCATTTTAAAGTGCGAATTTTCACCTTTCTGATGTTGTTAGTTTCAACTCTGTATATTATTTCAGCGAATTTTAAAATCTTGTTGAAAGCATTATCTATTGCTCTGAAATCGGTGAAGGTCACTGAATGGATAATACCTCTCGCGGAGAAGGTCACGGAACGATGTTTCTCTAGGAGGGGAGATAGGTTTCCCCCTTTTTTTCCTTCTTCCAGATGACGTTTAAGCAATTCACCTTTACCCGGGGTAGGAGGCGGGGTGTCCCGCGGTTGACTTGAGCTAAAAGATTCACAGTTCACTACCAGGACCAGAGCCCTGGTTCACTACACTACCACGAAATTTTTTCCGCTCTAAATTTCAAACTATTTTTTAATTGCTTATGTTAAGATAAATGCTAATTTTTTTTACAATTTTCACACATTTTAAACCCATTTTTTGCGTAAACCTTTTCTTTCCATTTTGAAATGTGAAAAGTGACCTTTCCTCTGATATTAAACTTAATGCTCTGCGAATTTTTTTTTGCGGAATTTTATCAAAATTTTATTCCTTTTTTGAATTTCACATGCTTTACCAATCCTTCAACAAACTCAATTAGAACACCAGAATCAGAGCGAATCAGATAATGAAACATCAAATTAAAAAAGAATTGAAATAGCTTTTCGCTGTTATAAATGTTTTTATACATAAATTTACAGTGTTTTCTGATTGCATATGATCGATGATGTTTTAAAGACTTATACCATTTTATCAAAATTAAAGGGCATTTCAACTTGTAACAACAATTTCAAATTAACATTTGAACATAAACAGCTAAAAACTGCATTCATTTACTGTTCTCTAAAATTTCATTTCCGAACTGGAATGTTAGAACTTTGAATTTATGCATCTAAAGATGATCTTTTTTTACTCTTTCAAACTGGATGCATCTCTATTTCATTTTTTATTTTTGAACTAATTGCTTAATCTAAAAAAATAAACGAAAAATTCGTTTTTTCATGACATTTTACTTAATTCATAATAGTCATTTGTTTGAGTTTTCAGATGTTTTTTTTTCTTTCAAAAATGACAGTTTATTACGTTAAAAAAAATTCAAGGCGGAAATAACTTCGTCTGATAAATAGCTTTATTTACAAATTATTAACATGAAATAAACAATAACTATTTCAAACGTCATGCATATATTGCATTTTTTGATATAACTGAATCATTTTAAGTTTTAAGCTCTAATATGGGCGAACCAGTTGGTCGCCGAAGGAGGCTAGTTATATACAAATGCGACTATCTAATTTATTCAATTTTACTGGTAGATAAATACATATAACTACGATTTACCTAATTTAGTCATTTACTGGTAGATAATTAGTTACGTAATATCATTAATTAATTATTAACAAGCTTAATTAATTATTAACTAGTTAGATTCTGTCAATTTTATCTGTATATTGACTACTATGAGGAAGTTGTTTGAAATAACAAAGCAAACTGAAAAGTAAAAATAATTTATTTGCATTTTTAGGCACAAACGGTTTTCTTGTTTCTTTACTATTTTATGAAGATCTTTGGAGAGAACTGCAATTTACATACTCATGTTCTCGCAAATGAATTATTCTTATTGGTTGTTGTCTTAATAAAAAATTTTATTCACAGATTGTTCGGAATGTTTAGTTTAAGTTAACATCCCGCCATTTTGTTACAAATCTTCTATCTTGCAGTTCTTCTTTTGAATGTTTGAAGTGAATATTTTAATAGATCGAATACTTTTTCTTGGAATATTCGTCATAAAAAATATTAAACAGAAAGGTGAGTGGTATGGAAATTTATTTTACAAATTAAGTTAGCAATTTGTTTTTGCTTAGGTTTTGTATGAATAGTGGCTTCAATCGGAAGAAATATGAACATTGATGTGTGTAATGATACGAAATTGATCGCGAAGTTACCAGTAGCCGATGCTTATTTGAAAAAAAATTCCTTTTGAATTTAGTGCTATGTTTATTCTGTTCATAATATTTAAACATATTGTTACAAAACTATAAAGTCGTTTCCCTGAGATGCTAGAATTGGCGACTTGCCGACAAATTTGGCGACCATTTTGGCGACTTGGCGGCAAAGTTGGCGACAAAGGGAATTTTCTAGAAGGACCTCAAACTTTCCACCTATTTCTACTGGTTTCATGAACTTTCTAGAGATTACGTCACTTCCTACATAATGAAGTCACTTCCTGTTGAAAAGTATAAAGGCAAGCTCTCAAGCCAAGAAGAGTCAGTTGGAATTTGACCTGCAAGCAAGCTGGTGAGCTAACAAGAAACCTTTGAGCATTGTGTTGAGATTTATTGGTAATCTCTGTTGTGAATTTTTACTAGTACTGTGTTAATACTTGTACTATGTTTCTTTGCTTGAGAATATTTGTAAAATAAAGAGCTTTATTTTTTTTAATCCTGCTTATTGGATTGCATTCACGTACACCCACAAAGTAATTTTGTCACAATATTCTCGAGTTACTAAAATGGTACTAAAAATGACAGACCGTGTTTCAGAACCAGCTATTGATTCTGGGGATTCGGATAAATAAAGAAGTTGCGAATTAAGTTAAATTATTTGTTTTCCTTGGTATTACAAAAACAACTTTATTATTTACTTTTCTACTTTTGATTTCATTTTAATTAAAACTGAATCGTTTTATTTTCTAGTTTCTTTTCTGACACGCTTTTAATTCATCACTAAATAGCATAACACGAACTACTTAAAATTACTTGCTATTAAATTGCATTCTTCACTAGAAACAAACTTTTATTCATTGGTACTTTTGTCAATTAATGATAATAAAAAGGGACAAAATCACTTTATATTCGGAATACATTGGTCATCAAATCAGAACTCTTTCCAAATTCTTGTTCGTTGAAAAAAACTGGTATTGATTATCAAAAATAAAAATTACGAAGAACAGAAAAATATTAAAATATGAAGGAAACAATCAAACCCTGATTTTTCTAATAGGAGGGAACTTTCAATTCCATTTTCTTACAAACTACGTTTTTCGACTTGGTCAATTTTACCGACACTTGGACACACCGACGATATTTCAACTATTTTTATTACTTTTAAAAGTCTGAAATTCGTTTTCTTTTTTTCGACTTTAGTTTCGGAGATGAGAGGTTATGTTACCGAAATGTATGCAAGCATAAACTAAAAACTTCTTTAAAAGAATTGAAATGAAATAAATGAGAAACTTCAAAATAAGGTTCCACCGAGATTTGAACTCGGATCGCTGGATTCAAAGTCCAGAGTGCTAACCATTACACCATGGAACCCACTTTTCCCATGCCGGGAGTCGAACCCGGGCCGCCTGGGTGAGAGCCAGGAATCCTAACCACTAGACCACATGGGAACTGCGGCGAAAGGATATGTATTCCAACTACTCACAACACCATAATTTTTTAAAGTATTTAAAAATTAATTTAATATTTTATTTAACGTTTAATAAATAAAATTTATTATTTAATATTCTTCCGATGTTAATATAAATTGAGAGCCCGAAAAATTGATTCCGAGTCCATGTCCTTTGTTTAGTTAGTGCAATCTTTAATCACTTTTTATAATTCTGTTAGCTGGTTTTAAAGTATATATTGTAATTTAGAGGCAGTAAGGAAATAACTGAGTAACTATTTACATTTTTATTTGACACGATTTTTTTTTGTAAATTATATTTTTGAAAAAATAAAAATAAATAAAAAGTTAATTTTTTTTAAATAAAATTTTATAGAAGTACTTAACTATACTTCTATAAAATTGCTTATTTCGAGCTTTTATTTCAGCAAAAGTATCTGTCACTTCTTCAAAATGCAACGTTCGTACCAAAGGATGTTTATTTGACAGTATCGCCAGATTATAAAATCTCTCTTGTCCAATGGAATTCCTCGTGTAGGATTTTATTAATTTCAACTTTTGAAAATGAAGGCTCTACATAACAGTATCTATTTACCTATGTAACAGAAGCTCGGGGCTGGGCCAGCTGAGACTGGGCTCCTGGCATTTTTCCAGTCCCGCCATCCTATAGTTCTGTTCGTAACATTACTTTATACAACCATCTTCGCAGTGGGTCATTATATAACTTATTTTTTGTCCAGTTTTCGTTTCAGCAGCTAGATAAATAAATAGCGCAATTTTCTCTGCTTTTATTCAGCTTGCTTTTCTGTGATGATTAATAATTCATATGGTTCCGACTGGAAGAATGAAACAACACATTACAAAAATTTCTAATCAGTAATAATAGTATAAAAAAAACCTGCTTAAGGGCTGCACATAAACTGTTGGTCAGCAATAAGAACACCAACATTATTTTGAAAGTCGCTTCGACGTGGCCTCGCGCGTCGCAGCAAATCTGATGGAGTCCTTTCGCATCGAAAATAGAGTCTCCAAGCTGAAGTAGCGCGTGCTTTTTCCAAGCAATCTGAACACTTCCGTCTCTGCCTTTACTGAAGATTCTTTGCTTAACACTTTTAAATACTAATTGATGGAAAATAAAACATAAGAGTTCATCATTTTACTCTCTTTTAGAAATGTTTGAGCAGAACATTCTTTTTCTCCCATCGAAGCACAATCGTATTCAGATAAATAAGGATGACTGCTTGAAATCGGAATCGTTTCGTAACTATGTCACCGGCACTCTGCAAAACTATCTCAATATCCTGGAGAGCAGGATAACTAAATGGAGAATCGCTGTGAGCACAGAGAAATCACGTTAAATTATCTACAGAAAAGATCACAACTGAACTTTTTGAAGAACCAATCAAGTGGGTATCAGAAGGAAAATATCTAAGCTTCACCATTGAAAATTAACTTACCTTTAATCCTTTCAGCCCTGGCGTCCTAGTATTAGGACGCATCTTATATTACTCTAGATTCCACAAGTTTAAGAATTTCAGCTTCAAAACCCTGGTCCTTCTAATTATGCCTTCAAGAATAAATAGGAAGATGCTTTCATTTCTGCCCAATAGTTGGCAGTATAGTCCTAACAGAGAAAATATTGGAGGTTTTTGACGACCTGTAGTCAAAACGCAAGTGCATGTTATTTGAGTCCTCAAAAAGATTATTCTATTTAATCCTCTGCTTTTTGAAAAACTCCATAATATAAATCCTACTATTTCTGCCTAATTCAGTGCTTTTTGAAAAACTCCATAATATAAATCCTACTATTTCTGCCTAATTCAGTGCTTTTTGAAAAACTCCCTAATATAAATCCTACTATTTCTACCTAATTCAGTGCTTTTAACTTAAAAATAATGATAAATTGCGCTACAAATGAGAATCAAACATTTGTTCTACTAATAGGACATCAGGTCTTAGATGAGACAACGTGAATTTGTATACTTGTTCTATTATTAGAACACCAGGTGTCTATAGTACAAAACTTTTGGTTTGTCTTACGGTTAACGATATTTTCTCTAAAAAAGTGTTGGATGTATATTTTGAAAATTTACAGTTGTTATTCAATTATTAAAAGTAAAAATTGATGCAAAGTTGAAAGCGGATGGACGAGGTATTTCAGATAAATATGTTACAGAAGCTGGAAAAATCGCTAAAGTGAAATGGTACGGCAATCGTGCAGACCTAGTGAAAAGATGGAGCAAGAAAGATGCCACTTTTCTTGAAGTTTCCAGACCCGAAATTGTGAACTTTTACAATAAAAGTATGGAATGGGAGTGGACAAGCATGATTTTTTAATGTCATTGTACCGAACATCTATAAGGAACAAAACATGGACCCTCCTCATCATCTTTCATTATTTCAATATGGGTATGATAAATTCTTGGTCATGGTACAAAAGAGATGCGAATTGTTCTGGAATTCCTCAGAAAAATTAAATAGATTTACTGGACTTCGCATTTCAAACAGCAGAAGCTCTCTCATTTTCAAATCAGTCAGCAGCCCCTACCAAACCCGGACTTCCATCAGATAATAGCCCTGTTGTACCACCTCCAAAGAAAAAGTTAAATCCATCTGTCAGACCTTGAAATGGCGTGAGATCTGATGGGATAAACCACATGATTGAACGCAACAAAGATGCAAATTGAAAGGTTGCACTTTCAAAACTGCATCTTTCTCTGAGAAATGTGAAGCATATTGATCTTTTCATGCTCAAAAGAAATTGTTCCAAATCATTTCATACAAAATAATTGCAAATTGAACTTAAAATTTAAAAAAATTCTTCTTACTTAATTGAAGCCTGATGTCCTATTATTAGGACACTTTTTAATTAGTTTTCTAATTGATAAAAAAAATTAATATTTCATATTTAAGTTACTTAGATATAATATAGCATATTGAACCACTCACTGATTTTTTCTTATCTGTCTTGTACATAATTCAGGGGTTAAAAAGTCGGATCACATATATTCAGGGCCAGGTTTTCCATTCGGCCAACCTAGGTCATGGTCTAAGACGCAAATATAAAAGAAATGACAATAACGCATTTAAAAATTTCAGTATTATTTTGGAAACACCATACAAATCACTGTCAGCACATACATACACATGAAATAAACTGGGGGCTCATTTGCACTGCCTCTCTCTATAGTTGCGGTGAATGCACCAGGGGAGAGGGTGCAGAATCAAGTGCTTTGGCCTAGGGCGTAGAAATGTATAAATCTGTACCAGGGGAGAGGGTGCAGAATCAAGTGCTTCGGCCTAGGACGTAGAAATGTATAAATCTGCACTAGGGAAGAGGGTGCCGAATCA
>BGPR01052281.1:471-10636 GCA_013235015.1 Araneus ventricosus
CCCCCCCCCCCCCTGGATTCGCCACTGTATTCTGATATTAAACATAGGAATTACAGTATAGTCCCGCTAATCCGAACCCCCTTATCCGGACGGTATTTTTTTTTAAAAAAGCAGGATATACAAATTTTAGTAGAAGTCCGTACGAAAATAATAAAGCACCCGTGCTGTTTTCCAGGGACTGACTTACTCCCTACAATTGTTTTTAGAAAATCTCTTTCATTTTCTTTTGCTTATATATTTATGAAAAAAGTCAAATATTTTTATAGTTTTACACATCTAAAACTTGTATTATGAGCATTTTAAGGCAAATTAAGATTATCCAGACTTTCGGTGATCCGGACGTGGTGCGGTCCCATCTAGTCCGTATTAGCGGGTCTCTACTGTACGTTCAAAATTTATAAAAGTCTCTATATCCATGTCTAGCTCCCGAAAACGGCCTTGTGCCATTTTGGAACACACATTCGATCATTTTCCATCATTTAAGAGAAGGCGTGTCGACTCTCAGCTAAATTGCAACTTATCAGCCAGTTAATTCATCTAAATTACATCCGAACACACTCAAAACGCGCTGCTGTGCGCAATTTTCGTGAACTCCTAATTATTACCAATTGTGCACTTACTTTTTCCTCAATTAAAGACTTTCTTTATGCTATCGTGGCGCGGATCTTGTTTTTTCCTCCCTAAATTAAAACCTTTACTTCCTGTATTTCGTGAGTATTAATTTCTTTCCGACCAAAACTTTTTTAACAAGGTTACAAATATTCTTTATTCTTTTTACTATTCGTTTCGAAACAAGAGGTCATAAGACCCGATTATTTGAAAGAAAATATATATCAAGAATCAGAAAATTAATATTACAACCTGATTGTCATAGAATATTTTTCAGTTTCACACACACACACAGTTTGATTTTCTTTTTGGAAATAGTTTTCTGTTAATAAAGTTATTGCTCCTGATCGGAAGTTGTTCATCGTCTGTGAATCGTCTGCTCTTAAACTTTTCATTTAGCTTTCTTCCAGAAATCTGTGAATGTGTTCTGGCTGTTCTTCGTCTGTGTTCTTGTTCGTGTTCATATGTTGAGTGTTGACTAAATACGGAAATAAATGTCTGTGAAATGTAGGGAGTCTTTATTTTTTGCGCCTGAATTAAATATGAAGACACTAATCATAAATGACCAAATCTAAGAGCAGATTAGCTACAATATGCTGCAGCTGTAATTAACATCATAAAAATACGTGAGAATATCAGAAAGTAAGGTTCCCATTTTTTTATTTTGAGAATTTTGAATATACAATGAAGAAAGTGAAGCAAATATGAAGGCGAATATGATATTATTTTTCTAAACAATCGCCTTGTTGATTGAGACATTTATCATACCAGTAGACGAATGAGTCTAAGCTTTGGTAGGAGAAAGATGTGTCCTGATGATAACGCCAATTGTTGACGGCTTTTTTTAACGTTATCATCTGAGTAAAAATTGTTGTGTTCGAAGATGCTTTTAAAGCTTGGAGAATAAATGAAAGTCAGAAGGGGCCAAATGAAGACTATAGTCAGGATTTTGCAGAATTTCTCAGTGCCAGAAATGTTTTCTCGTGGCACGCAAATAGCGTATTACTGATCGCACTTTTTCCTTGGACCACTATCTCAGTCGTATGCATTAATTTATCTAGACGGTATAAATAATATAATAATTTTAACTCCTATAAAACAATATCGCCTCCTATTCGCTAAGATATAAGCAATACATTCCATGGAAAAAACAATAGGGAACCTTACTTTCTGATATTCCCTCGTACTTGATCATATAAGAACTCTTTGGAGGTTTATTAGTCATGCTTACAACAGTTCTGTATCAGATTAAACATGTGAAAAATACTTACTTTTTTCTCCCAGTGCCCAAACACCGATAGCAGCGTTCTCTGTATCCTTGTAAGGATACTTTGTGTCCATCACCAAGGCAAAGAGAGCATCTTTCCTACAGCAGAAATCGATAAAATTGTTCTTATAAATTTTTTAGATAATTATTTTAAAAATTGAAGTTAAATTATGCTAATTTCTAGTTATCATGGGGCAACATGAATTTTGGTGGTGCATAATTTAGTTGAGAAGCTGATTGCTGTGTTATTGTCAATTGTTACCTGTTTATCCAAACCTTTGCATTTGAACATGGCTATCAATTTACATCTAGTGACCTTTAGTGCCAAATCAGTGATATAATTGCCGTCTGTATGCGAAATAGCATTTTAAGATTTACAAGGAATTAAACTGGAAGTACAAGATTGTGGAACAACTGGAAGAATGCTTCACACTTCAGTCGAAGGTTTTTGAAATAAAATATTTTCCTGTCTGTCCTGTTTATTTTTTTGGCTTCCATTAATTGTAGACATTTCCTTCCATATATGTTCGACATGTCGGTTATTTGGAAATCTCTAAATTCAGAATTTTTTCATCCATGCAGGGACGATTTTCTAGTATTTAAAGGCTTCAATGCCAGAGCTTTTGACTTTTCCATGTTGATTTTGACGGAATTTTCCGCGAAACTCAAGGCGTATAGAATATATCATCTTCAAATTGCCAGCACTCTTTTATTTCGGCGAAATCAAGCGCTTTTCCTTTTCTCATTTGTCGGGAAGAACACACCCAAATCCCTGGCCGGCCATCGAGATTTCCAAACGAACTTTGGCATCTAGATTTCCTCTGTCAGCATTTTTCAGGCAGAATCAGAAGACACTCCTCCACCATTTCATTTGCTTCCTTCTTTTTTAAATTTCCATTCGAAATTAGAAGATGAAATGCGACCCTTATTTTATAAAATAAAATTCTCAAATCAGTCGATATTAGGGCCTTGAAATTTCTAAGTTGCCTCAGGTAAATGCTTAAAGAGCCATTAACTCATTCGGTATGCTTTGACGCCGCAAGCACTGGTAGGTAACGAAATTGGTTTGGGGCGGAGGCTGCTCCGTTTTGCCCTTCGTTGCTGAAATACCTTACTAGAGGCTTGCTGGACTTTATCTATAGAATGCCTATTTGTAAGTAGTGAAGGCAACGCCAGATAAAACTCCTTCTTTGCGGTCCACAGAGACCTCATTTTGAATTCGTGAAATTGCTGGAGCAGTACAGCTAAGATTAGGGTTCCTTCAGTTTCCACAATTTCAAAGAGTGTGCATGCAAAATGCTCTAGAATCTAACTTTGGTTTTGCTGGTCAGTGCTGAAAGTGATGCCTCAGGCGAAATGGGTAGCTGGATGGTGCTGAATAAAGTGCGGTGCTGACCGCGATTCGCCTGGAGGCGGCGGCCCAACTAATCTCTGGTCGATAAATTTTTTGCAATTTATGCCACCTGCTTGACGTTCAGCGGCTGAAGGGTTTAGGAAGATGCAGAACCGAGATTAAATTGCAAATGGCGGATTCCAAAATACTCAACATTTCCGTGCATTAACCGGCTGCGCAGGAGCTTTTTTAATTTTAATTTCTTCATTTCCTAACTTTTAAAATATATAGTTTTATGAGCCCTCTAGGCTCTTTTTCTGTATACCATCTGTCCTTGCACAGGAGTTCTCACTTGGGATGCCATTTCTTTTGGCGACCTCTCCTAATTCTCAATTCACGTATCCGGCCTATCCGCGTCAACGCTGACGTCTGGCTACACCAATTGCGGGTCGACCAGACTTCGTCGCCATTTACAGGCGTCGCGCATTTGGGAGCAAATCGCGCGTTTTCGGTCTGGCGATTCTCAGAGGATTCAGGAGCAGGCTGTCATGGGATCCTGCTGCGCGTTCTTCGACCTGGATGCGATGAAATTGGTAAAGATAAATTGCGAGGCTGGGGTATTCAGGGGTTCCGGTAGCACAAAGTCAAATATTCTCGGACAGATAGAGTAAAGGTGCAGCTTGTGCAAAAGGTTAAGATGGGAAGCAGGTTTTTTTTAACTTTTTGCCAGAAATATAATTTATTTCAGGCACAATTACATTTCCCGGCCACAGTCAGGCCGTTTTCCTGAGGCGTGCCGTGCCAGAATAGAGATTGTTCATCCCTCACTCCAGGAGGGCTCAGATGCCAGGCAGGAACCCACACATAGCTCTTGCTGGTTTAAGTTTAATTAAAATACAGTTTATGCAGTGCAATTAACCTAATTAAACATTGGAGTTCGACCTTTATCTAATAATTATTTTCATTAAATGTAATCAATTTAACTCCTCAGATACATTTTAAGAAGACAATATGGTAATTTGAAAATACCTGGCATTAAACTGCTGGTATAGATATTTTAGTATAAATTGCTCAATAAAATAGTCAGGAAAGTAGATCCCTAAAATAAAATTAGAGCAGTCTCTAATCAGAGTGCAGTCTCAGGTCAGTATTCAAATTTAATTTTCGTAGACCAGGTCCATGCTCTCCTCTTTTCCTTCTTATAGTCTCATTAAAGTCTTTCCATTTTGGTACCATCCAGCGGATGTAGGCCATTTCCAGTCAGTATGAGTTTCAACCCTTCCTTTCTTGTATCTGCCATATAAACCATTTATCTCAGGGTCAATCACGTCCTTTGCCTCCAGTACGTTGGGGCGGAATCGCCGTTCTTTTTTATAGATCTATACCAGGTTGCCAGGTGGCGCTTCTCGAGATTTTGGCATTCCTTCGCCGCATTTCACAGAATTTTCCGTCGAGTTCTCAGGATTCCTTTCTGCAGAATTTCAACATGTTCTACATACTATACAGGGTAATCCATCCATGCTGGAACCATTGCGGGGGTACAGTATCTCGTTATTCTACCTTCCACAGTTGAGCATCCTTCCTCAGGGGTGGTATCTTCATTCCTCCGAGATTTGGCGTTGCTAACCATTTGGAACTTCTTCCGGAGAATTCCTCAAGTTCCTTGCTCGCAGCCGACTGCTATCTTTCAGTTCAATCTCACCATCCTTTTGCTTGCACCGGGTATTGGAGTGGTGAGTATCTCAAGTTCTTGCTGGGATTTTCTAGAGTTCAGGATGCATGTCGCTCGCGGAAATTCGGTGAGTATCGTTCCACCTATCCGATTCAAGGTAAATTTGGCGTGACTACTGCCATTCCGCAGAGCACTTCTGTCTTCCGGAGTTCCTCAGAGTTCTATATACCAATTTCCTGACATGACTTACAATTTCAAGCCAGTCTTACGAGCAAACATTTGTACACTCGCTCTTCTTGGTTGCTATAATTCTGTCTTCAAGACTAGGGTTTGTTCCATTGCGCCGCCTCGGTGGGTTTGAGAGGGAAGATGTAACCCTCCGATATTCGGCTGCTTGAGAGAATTCTTAGAATAAAAGTCATGTTTGTACAATACAGAAACATGGCTTTGAGGCTGGCGCAGATTTCCCAATCTAACTTCTAATAGCATTTTGCTCCATAGATCTGCAGGATCCAGATATAATTCTAATAAGCCAGTATGCGACGTTCTCTACCTTAGGCCATTCTTCTGCAAGCTCTTTTTTCGTTATCATGCGGTACATCAGGCACACTTTTTGCGTTCTGGAATCACCTATTGGTGGGGCCATAAGAGCTGCCTCAGGTAGATGTTGGTTTGGAAAGAGATTTGTTTAAATGTCTCTTCCTTTGTTTAACGATCTCTTTACATATCTGTTCGTTTTAGAATAATTCGTTTTAAAGTTTTAAGTAGCAAACAAGTCTCCTATAGTTTTCCTTGCCTCTGCCTTTTTATGACTTTTCTTTGTATCAGATTTTTTGTCAAAATGTTTTCCTTTTCATTTCTGAAAGGCTAGTATTTTTTTAAAAGATTTTCTAATATATTCACAAAGATAATAATCCCTTTGGAGATGTGCATTTTTCCACTTAAATCAGAAGTAGGACTTTTCGCCTAAAACCTCGACTTTTCCAAGTCAGGCACCTCACTATTTATTTATAAAGTCGTTTAGGCAACAAATGATTCTTAAATTTATCCATGTTCTACACATTTCCCTGCTAGGAAATTTCATGCCAGAAGTAATTGCCTTGATTAATAGACGTCTTGATTTCTAGAGAATAAATGTATCTTGGTCTCAATCTATACTCTTCAATGCTCCTGAGTGTGAGCTTTCTAACTACATTGGTTGTTCCTTCCTAGGTGTCTTTATTCTTATGGCTGTTTCTTACGCTTAATTGGCTTTTCATCAAAATATAGGGTAATGAAATAGAATGCATGAGGTGCGGGATTTTATTCGATATATATAGGATTTTTAGTCAACCTTTACCAAGCATAAACTTTGAAGCACCATTTGTGGTATTTCATAGGTTCCTTTTTTGATTAATTTCACGCCGTCGCCGTTCTTTGATTTTCGATGGAAAATTCTTTCCTGCTTTTCCTCCGATATTCAGACGCGTTTAGGCTGTTTGTATTCCTTTTCTTTTAGTCTTGTCCATAAATTTGCTAGGATACAAAGTGTCTTTCTCAGATTCTGGCTTACTAGACCAGCTGCCTTAGAATCAATTGTTTTGCCGAAATTATTACTCTTAGTCCATTAGACTAAGGTTCAAGGTATAAATTGCATCATCGCGGGAGCCAGATTTTACAAAGGAATTTCAGGAATTCCCTATTAAGTACATCAGGACGCGGTAGAAAATCCCAATTATAAAGATCAAATTTTCCACAAACATAGAGCATTTCAAATTCAATAAGTGGGTAAATAAGAGCATCAGCCTCTTGAGGAGATCGATGTGTGAAAGAGATTTAGAGCATTGCTCTAGGTTACAATTCCATGCATGTTAGATTTCATTCTCAATTTTCAAAACCATCAAATACAAGTCACTTGTAGATAGAGATGGTTTACTGGTTATCCTCACCCTTGGTCTGGGAGTCTCATCAGAGATTTTCAAATTAAATGGGGTGCAAAGCCAGTGACTGCGATTTGGTTCTACAGATCAAGTGGGAGGACAGATTCATTTGGCCACCTAAGAGTGCCTGGGGAATTATAGAGGTGCAAAGAATAAAGATTTAAAGTTTAGTACTAGGCTTGCTTTTCCCAGACACTTCTTCTTTTCATGTTCTTAGTTTGGGCGAGGCTCTCTGGGTAGAATAAATAAAATTTAAATTTTTCCAGCAAAGGGGTAGGACTGCTCTCTGAGCTCTGGCGTCACTGAGTATCGACCAGTAGAATGCTTCAATTTAAGATTAAATTTCCATTGCTTAAGTATTACTATACCTAGAAGATAGAGCTAAACTTAGTCAATGTACGCGCTCATTTTATGTCATAGCGTATTTGCATTACCATTCTCCATTTTTTTTAGGTCCGACCTTCAGATCTTGGATGAGTATCTTGCAGATGCCGATATGAATCTTCGGATCGGATTAGCATTATCTCGTCTTACCGACCACATCTTGGATTCTCCAATGCATCACGGATGATATCACCGTATACCGATACGCTCTGGATGATATCTTCCGGATCTCCGACGCATCTTGCGGCTCTGCGTAGCACCGACCGCATCTTGGATGCAGTATCTGCGTATACCGACTACGCATCACTTGGATGGTGGTCTCCGTACCGACTGCGCATGCTTTATGGTAACCTCGTATACCGACCCATCTTTAGGATGATATCTGTATGCCGACCTTACATCTTTGGATGCAGCCATGCTTGCGCAGTACTCTTAGGCCATCTTCCGGTTGATATCTGCGTATACCGCACATCTGGATGATATCCTGCATGCCGCATCTGGATATCCTGCAATATACCTGACCCATCTTGGGATATTGATATCTACGTATACCGACCACATCTTCAGATGCAGCCGCATCTTCAGTTGTCTTTAGGTATACCGACCCCATCTTGGATACCGACTGCATCTTCCTCGTATACCGACCATCTTAGGATGTAGTATCACGTATACCTACCGCATCTTTAGTTGTGATATCTGCGTACCTGCCGCATCTTCAGGTAGTATCTTTAGGATGATAAGAAATTCTACCGCCAGCATTGGTCAGAAAGAGCCAGAGGGGCCTGCTCTCAAAGAATTTAAATTGCGTCGCAATACTCTTTCCTCTACAAGGTTTCTATTTAAATGCCCAAGATGTTGCACGCCAAATCCTTATCTCTAGCGTACAGGATCTAAATTTCTCAATAATCAGATCCACCCTGCTCATTTATTTAACTAACATCTAGAAGGAATGAGAAACAAGTGGTTTCTGGAAGTAGAATAATCGTACCATAAAGTGTAAATCCTTGGTGCATCAGAGTGCATCCAGGTGATATATTTTTTTTCTTATAAATTTTTGCAAAGTATTTTTAAATCTTCCGTTTCTTCATATTCAATCAGTGATGGTATCCTCATCTCGACGTTAGTTGATTAAGTAGCATTTTTTATTTTCCCAAATCAAGACTCAAAGTAAACACAGTCATCAAGAGAAAGAGTATTTTTTTATCAATTAGATTTTCTTACATTTTAATCAGATATAATAGTAGACACAATTTATGGCAAAATACATATTTTATTGTTTGAGATTTCGCATAGTTTCTAGATTTTAATGTCTTTTTTTGCATTTTCCCGTTCTTTGACGCTAGGCTTAGGAGGCACTGAGCCGCCGATTTTTCAGGCCAGAGTGGCTTTGGTAGTTTCTTGATTTCCACGACATGTAAACATTTAGTATTTCAAAGTGTTAGCCCAGAAAGATGCAGATTGGGCATTAATGGGTTAATGAAGTTATTTTTTGATTCTAGCTGCAAGTTTTATTTTTAATATCGTTTCTTTCTATGGAGCAGGCCTCTAGACGAGTAGATAGATCGGAACCACCTCCAGGCCTTCACGGATGTTAGGTATCGCCACTAGTACCAATTACGTTCCGCGGCTTTAGATGCTTCCTCACACCCGATGTCTAGTGACGTATGCGTGTGCGAGTGGCATTGGAGCAAAGATGCAGCCTCTTTGGGATGGAGTAAGTTCACTTGGTGATATAAGTAGCATGACATTGCTGTTTCAGGCAGATATTATTTGCGAGAGTCTTACTGGTGTGGTGCAGTCAGCATAGGATAATGGAGAATGAAGAGGAGTTATTTACAAATATATACAGGAAAACCCACATACTTTGAGTACAGAGAACAGAAAGTAGTTTCCCGCACAGATTGAATATAGAGCAGACCAACAATTCTAGGTAGCTGGTTAGGCACTTTGATATTGTAGCACAGAGCAGTCTGTAGGTGCTCCGTAACGGCAATATGCTGCATGTGCTCAGCTCACCCAAGCTTTCTGGCTCGCACTGGGACAGACTCCGGACATTCCACGCTCAAAGGCAGTCCCAGTCCGATCAGCACACACCCATCAATAAGGCACTCTCCTTATAATCCCTCCCACTTGACAGAAGCCCAGCATCCATGGGAGATCTTCTATTACATTCAATGTATCTCACTCCTACTAATGAGAGATATGAAGGAATTCAGCACAGGATCTCCCATATTTTGTTGCCAAGTTTGTCCTTAGGGTCAGGAGGTCAGACGTGGCTGCTGTCAGTCAGCATCTCATGCCCGCCCTGTAGAGCTCTCTTCCCAACCATAGGGCTCCATTTTGCAGGGGCAGAAACACTTGTAACGCCAGCAATGCTACCACAGTCACGAGGCTCTCATACCAAGAATTGCAAGAAGTTATATCTGATGTAGCAAATTTTAAAATCTCAAACATTTAGCAGGGAATTAAATACGCGCTGTGTTGGTAGTCAAATACACCTCTGGCTTTTCATTGCATGTCCAGATCATTTCCGGCGCAGTCAGGAAGAGATTAAGGCTAGAGCATAAAGGCAGAGAATAATATTAAAGCGTAAAATAGATCTTAAAATATAGCATAGCTAGAATTAGATCTTAAATGCAGGTAGACCTGCTTGTTTCGGCGGTCTCGAGGTTCAGAAAGGTTCCGATTTAAGACAAGATCCATTTCTAGACAGGGCTCGACATTGAGTATACCCAGGATTTCGGCGGGACCGTCTTTTCATTCAAGACAAGTTCCATTTTTTGATATCCATTTTCAAACCGTTTCTGATGCGCAGACGATCCTTCTGCTGATATTTCAAAAGTTTAAATACAAAGCCGGCTGTGTCATTTTTTCAGAAGAACTCAATTTAAGACTTAACTTCTAATAAACTCATGTATAATAATAGTTGCCTCTCTACCCAGACAAGAGCAATATATTTTGCTAATATCAGCACAACGTCG